>VYZW01008194.1:10239-30691 GCA_013401315.1 Balaeniceps rex
CTGCAGAATCTTTTCCTACTCCTCTCTTTAAGCATTCCAGTTTAAGCCTCTTAATGAACAGTAATAGTAAATGAAAAATTTTTCTTTAGGTATGGTCTTTTCCATACTAGAGGCAAGATTGAGCAGCAGTGCCTGTTGTCTTTGTTCATACACGCCCATTGGCAATTCAGAGGGATTGTGGGCATGCCACCTTCACTGTTACTGATCTGTGGTGTTCGTATATTCAGACTGTAAAGTGTGGAGTTGTCCTTTACAGTCTGTCATAATTTCTATGGCTGACTTAAACCCTTGGAATACAGAGCACTTAAATTTGCTCTAACATTGTCAATGCAGTTATATTTAAAACTAAAATGACCTGGTCTTGGGTTTTTTTGGATCTGATCGGTTTAAGGGTTTATCCCAGAAAGTCTTATGTTCCAGAGGGTAGTACCCAAATGAGTAAGTCAACAGATTCTTCATTCTAGGTTGAGAGATGTTTTCAGCGTTTAACCTGAATTAACTTTAAACCCCCCCCAACCAAACCCATAAAATAGCTCTCATGCTTGCATAAAGTGAAGTCGTAGCTTTAACAATTCTAGGGCAGTGTTTTTGCTATTTATGTATAACTGAGGGAAAAAGACTACTTTTTCTGTAACTACTTTTCTCTCACCTGTAAATAAGTAAAGATACAAAATGTCATCCGGCTGTTCTGGAAGAAGTTATTTTTGTGGAATAGTTCAAAGGGTTAAACGACATTGTTCTGTTCATTGCCAACGCATTTCAGAAATCTCATCCCTCGCTATTCAATCTACATGAAAATAACTGGATCCTGGCCAAAATGGGGCCACTTCGCCTATGCACTGCTGCATTTAAGTTGATCCTTTATGCATCGTGAAACTAATGTTTTACATGTGAATACTTAAAGTTACTGAAATATCTTGCATTTTTAAAGTATCAAGGAAGTATCTATGTTACTGTTAAAAAATGAGTTTTAATTTCTTCTGTCATTTGTAGGAGCTTTTGTTATTCACAGCACTTTTTGAAAGCATAGGTACTGAGTGGCTTCGACAGTGGTGAACATTAGAGAGAATTAAAATCTTAAACATAAGTTTTTCGGTTTTTTTTTAATCTGTGATAGCATTGGGTATGTGGGTGGGGTCTTTTTGCTTGTTTGTTTTTTCCCAGACACTGATCTGGTATAACCTTTTTGAAAATCCTAACAAACACTTGAATAAAGGTAGATTTTCGTGTCTAATTTTAGCATGTCTACTCTCCTTTACTTCAAAAAAGAAGGGTAGCACTGGATAGGTAGTACCATCAGAAAATATTACTTACAAAACCTTATAGGAAAAGCGAAACAGTGCTACTGTGGTCATATTGCATAGTGGAAGGGTCTTGTTCATTTTGCGTATTTTGCTGAACCTTGAGGTCAAAAGAAGATCTCGAGGGAAGAAGCAAGCTTCTCTTTCCTCTTGTCTTTGCACCTAGAGCGTGTGTGTGACTTTCCTTTAGACAACTTGCAACTCGTACTGTGTCCTGCATTCAAATGAGCTCTGGAGTCTTCTGCCTTCTGGTAAAGCTGCTTAGGAACTCCACAGTTCTCATGCAGCGCTACAGCCTCTCCACTGCTGTGGGGAAGAGCCTGTGCTGTGCGTGCTCTTCCTCTTGGCCTGCTGGGTCAGAAGCATCACCAAGTTTATGATGGACAGTGGTCAAACCTTGTCCTTGATCATAGGTCCTGACCTAGTTCTCATTTCTGTCTGAAGCCAGTGGTCCAACCACTGCGTGTCTCCCTGAACTTGCTATTCTGTGAAGCAGCGGTAGGCTCTTCTCAGGTAGGTGCCACCTCTATGTAAGCAGATGGCTTTCCTTCCGGGGGACTGTGTGCAGTACTGCTAAGGAATTTGGGGACTTTCATGACTTTAAGTATGTTGTTTCCTAGGAAAATCTGATTTCAAATGCACGTATGTGAAAATTATTGAAATTTTCTTACCTGATTTATTACATTTGCATGTTAAACATCTAACTTTGTTTTGATCACTTTTGGCTCTTTCTTTGAGAAACTGATGTGTGCATTTGTGTTTTCCACAAATCTGGTGTCGGAATGAAAAGTCTAGCGGCTTTTATAACTTCAGTTTAAGGCCAGTGTTCATTTTTGGGTCAGACATGCTGATCGGTTTGTCTCAAGCTTTCTAAGTACTTGTTGGATAAAGCTGGGGTCCTGCCCTTGCAAAGCTGGTGATCTGATTTGACCTGTGTTCAAAAATCTGAGGGCACTGGCTTATTGGCATGTTTGGTGTGAGGCTTGGGAAGTGCATATGGGTTCACAGAAACCTAAAAATAAGCAGTATTTGGGTTAAACCTCTTTATTTGTATGGAATCATGACCCTGATGGCAAAAATAAATGTACATTTGTTTTTTGGTACTGCTGCCACCATGCATAATAGTGGAAAAGTATTTGAATTTTACATTGTCTTGGCCTCAGATACTTCCTGCACAATTAGAGGATGAAAACAAAAATTAGTGACTTGACTGATTCTTGTGAGTACTGAGTGGCGTGTGTAGCTGAGTCTCTGTGACATCAGTAATGAAACTTAATGTAGCAATAAAGCAGGCTGGAAAAAATACTAGTCACCAATGTTTTTTGTTTAACAAATTTTATAGTTTTGTCAGTAAGGCATAGAGGGACCACCTTTCTGGCGGGACCCTTTTTATTCTACAGGCTGTTAAACTTAACTTTAAAAAACATTAACGTAAGCAATTCGGTTTCAGTGGACTAAACTGCTGAATGCATCAAAGAAGCCAGTGAGACAAGCTAAGGTATTTGGGAACTTGTGTATTTTTTTGTCACTGAAATTTCTCAGGTTGAATAATTCAGAAAAGAGATTTGCACTTCATGCATGCTTCAGAAGATCACTGAAAAACAGTAAGAGATATCCTACCTGAGCTGGGGGAAAATTTGTCCTAATTGCAAATCTGATCAGTTTGACCTGAGTGCAGAAGGATTAAGGAGGTTTTTTGGTATTGCCTCTGAGTACTTGTGCCTTCTGTCTGACGTTCAGTCTCCAGCTGTCACCAACCTACAGCAGAGGAAGGTGCTATTTAAAAAAAGAAAAAAAAAGTGCTAGAATACTAGAAGTGCTTTGGAAGCTGCAAATAACATGAGCATACTGTGCATGGGGGAACTTATTTTTCCCAAAGCCTAAGAAGGAAGGGCAGGTCCATAGACTTCAGAAGCAGACGGGACTCTGATCTCAGTGCAGACAGATAGTAGAAGGTATTCTGGAAGTTGGATTAAAAATTGTGTTTTGTCAAGATTTTTCAAAGCAATGTTACTGACTCAGTATTGTGTGTATATGGTTAGAAAACTTCCATCTCTTTTCAAGGCCAAACGTGTCTGATATTCACTCCCCAGTGTTAAATCCTCCCGTGCTTTGGTTAGCAGGACTGAAAGGCCTGTTCACCTCTGTGACCAGTTCACCTTTCTGGTAAATGAATAGATCGAGGTACTAATCCCTGTAAGTTAGTCTTCTACCCTATGGATCATTTTTGTAGCCCTTCCTTGAACTCTGATATTTCATGTCTTTTTTTTGAAGTGTGCACATGAGAACCAGAAATAACATTCTAGTAGCAGGGTTTTTTCAAAGTTAGGGAAGATAATTTTGCTACTTGATATTCTTTTTTTTATCTTATGCTTAAGTAGACTACCTGGCCACAGCATAATCTTTGCAATTCCTACACCAGCGATGTATGACAGCTCCTTAATTCAGTTCTAATCTTGCCTTTTCAGCACTGAGTAATTCTGGCTTAATTTTTGTCTCCAGTTGTACTCCTTTGCATTAGCTGTGTTAAATTGAGTTTTGTGATATTAACACTATTAATTACGTAATTCTCTGTGGTTTTTACTTGAGAAGCTTCTTTGAATTGGAATTCAGGTTTCTGAAACAAAATTGCAGACAAATCAACTTCTGTGGTATTTGGCAGATTTTTAGTTGGCAGTGTAATTACGAAGACTCATTTTGGGGGCTCTTTAAGTCCAGGTTCGACGTGCAGCAAATTCAGTTTCAGTCTCAACGTTGGAGCAACTTCATAAAATAAATATATCTGAAAATCACGATACTGCTCTGAACCATAACACTGAAGCCCATGTTTTTCACTGAACTGTAAGGAGTTATTTTCAGCCACCAAAGTAGTGAAAAGGAAAAGTGTCTCCACTGCCATTACCACCTGTGACCATTGGTGGTCCTCTGGTAAGAGGCAGTGGAAAAACGTATGATAGTTTGCAGAATTCATACTTTAACATTGTGCCTGGAGAAATGCAAAAGTCACTGGTGAAATTCCTGTTTTCTTATTTGCGTGCAAGTTTTCTGATACATCTGTGAAGCTCTTAGAGTTTCAGAAGAAAAGCTTAAGGTGTCTGTGGTTTAAGATACTTATGTAGAGAGTTTGTTTCTGTTATATGAACAGTGTGACACATTATGATTTCTGCCGTCACTGTCCTTAATCTTTCATGAATTTATGCACTGGATGTTTCCAGAAACGCTGTATGAGAAGCGAAAGGAACAAGTAGATTAAGTTACTGAGTCAAAGAAGTGAAAGCAAGGTAATTTTTGTGTTGATAAGTTGGTTTGAAACTGTTGGTCTTTAGCAAATTCTTGGAGGCTAGAAATGGCTGTTCTGTTTGTCGTGTAAACTGCTTAGCAGGAAAATCAGAGAAGGAAATGATCTAAAGAGGCAAAGGGAATTTAAAAGGCTAGGACTGGGAAGAAACCGGGGACCTGGTCAATAGGAGATATGAGTTAAGTTTCAAGAGTCACTCCCTTTTTAATCTTATTCCTAGTCCCATTTTTAAATTGGGATTTCTTCCCATTTTTAATTAGCTTGGAATCAGCTGTTTGTTGGAAATTTGATATTTCTAACATAAATTAATAAATCATGTTAGAGAGGGTTTAACATAAATATGGTATCAATGGTGAGCGTAGGCTGCAGCCGTACCTTCCAGCATGGCCGGTGCCAGTCGCTGAGGGGAGGAATAACAACACAGTGTGCTGCCCTGTTCTGCCTTACGGGTCATTTGCAGCTTCCTGCGGAGTCTGATCTCTGGGATACAGTGCTTTTCCAGGTCAGGGACGGGAGGTGAATGATTACTGTTTGAGAAAGTTTGATTCTCTTGGTCTTTTAAATCCTTTATTAAAAGGAGGGATACCTTTCTGTATCTTGGCTTCTAGTGTAGTTTTAATGCTGGCTTCTCCCCTCTTCTGTTTACAAGGACTGAATTATGTATTCTGAGCCATATATATGAAACTTCTGCAGAATTTAGAGAGCTGTATTTGAACAATATTCCAGCTGAATCTGCCCAGCTAAATTCTGGTTTAAATTTTAGGTGGGCTCATGCCATGTAGAATCATAGAACATCCCAGGCTGGAAGGGATCTCAAAAGATCATCTGGGCCAATGTGTCATGGGAAAAGGAGCCTAGATGAGATTATCTAACACCCTGCCCAGTTGTGTCTTGAAAACCTCCAGTTGGTGGGGACTTCACCGTGTCCCTGGGGAGGTCGTACCAGTGATTGATTATTCTCACTGTAAAAAATGTCTTGCTTATATCAAGATGAAACCTCTCCTGGTGCATCTTGTACCTGTTGCCCCTTGTCCTCTCTATGCGTCTCCTTGTGAAGAGAGAGCATCCATCCTTTTCGTAGCCACAAAAAGTACTGGAAAACCGTGATGAGGCCCCCCCAAGCCTTCTCTTCTCCAGGGACAAAGGATCTAGCTCCTTCAGCCTTTCCTCAATAGAGCAGGTTCCACAGCCTTTGATCATCTTCATGGCTGTCCTTTGGACCCTTTCCAGTCTGTCTGTGTCTTTTCAAGTGCTTGGTAGATTGGGACAATCACATCTCTCTCTCTGCTAGTAATGCCTCTGCAGATGCAGCCCAGGATCCGATTTGCCTTTGTTGCTGCAGCAGCGCACTGCAGACTCCTGTTCAGGTGGTTGTCCACCAGGACCCCCAGGTCCCTTTCAGCAAGGCTGCTCCCCAGCCAGACAGATCCCAGCCTGCACTGGGCTCTTTGGTTGTGTCATCCCAGCTGCAGGACCTTGTGCTTCTCTCTGTTAAACTCCATACTGTTCTTGCTAGCTCACTCTTCCAGCCTGTCCAGGTCTCTCTGTAAGATGGCTTTCCCTTCTGATGCATCCACCTTGCCACCCAGTTTGGTGTCATCAGCAAACTTGGTGATGGTGCTCTCAATCCCATCAACCAGGTCATTTATGAAGATGTTGAACAGTGTGAGGCCCAGTATCGATCCCTGGGGGGACTTTGCTTGTGACAGGCTGCCAGCCTGAGTAAAAACCGTTGATCGCCGCTGTCTGAGCGCAGCCTAGGAGCCAGTGTCCTGCCCATTGCACAGACCACCCATCCAATCTATATTTCCAGTTTGACCAGGAGAAGGCGGGGGGAAGGGGTGTCAAATGCTTTGCTGAAGTCCAGGTAAACAATATCCAGTGCTCTCCCCATGTTGACAGAAAATGTTATTTTGTTGTAGAAGGTTAGTCTGGCATGATTTGCCTTTGGTAAATCCATGCTGGCTTTTCCCAATCACCTGCTTCATTTGGCTTTGGTAAAGCTGGACATCAGTTACATTGTTTTACAACCTGACATAGTTATCGCTGTGCTTTACCTGTGGTTCTTAAATGTTCTCTTAACACAGCAGCCTAGAAAACCTGATTATTAGCAGGTTACCAAAAGTACTTTTTGAAGTTTTGTTTCTTCAGGTACATACTTTCCAAGCTGGTTTTGGTGGGGGGAGTGGTTGGTTTTCAGGGGTTTGTTTTTTGGTAAAAGGCCTACAGCTACTGCTATTTTGACAGTTCTGTTACATAAGATTCTTGCCCTTCATAAGTAGTTGAAATTCTAGGTCTAATTTGAAGCAGGTTTCTAGCTTTATTCTTTGTTCTTAACCTTTTAAAGATTTTTTTTTTTAAATGTAAGTACTGGAAATAATATGGTAAGGAAATGTTGATGACCCTCAGTAGCAAGTAATACTGTGTCTTAAAAATTGATATAAATGTGCATTGTTTTGTATGGTTTGAGGCCTTAAGTTTGCCCAAATTAATTTTTGCCAGTTCTGTAATGTAACCTCATGATCACTCACAGCCCACTGTGCGAGGCTTCTGATTTCAGTGTTTTGGAAGGTGAAAATAGGAAATAACTGCGGACAAAGTAGATGCATTTCAAGGAAGTTTTTGTGACTTGGACTCTTTTTTTTTTTTTTTTCCCTTCCTTGTTCTTTAACATGGTTTGTTTCTTGAACTACCATCTTAGATCGCAAGGCATGATATTACAGATATAAAATCCAATACTTTTGGTCAGATAAACTTTTTGTTTGATTTCTCTAAATTTTGAGAGTCCAATATTTAACTTGCAGCATCTCTGTTAATAAGCAAGATGATGTGCCTGCATTCAGTACAAGATAAATAAGTGTTCTTGTTCATGAAATAGTCTCTTCCTGTTTGAAAACAAAGAGCAGAGGAAATTTTGAAGATGCGTGAGCTAGGAACATTTGCTAAAAAAGAATATAATTGTTTGTGATGTTAAGTACGTTGTGTAGTAAGTAGTACAGTCATGATTTACTTTCTTTGTTCTTGGACTTCCTAAGATAGTGCCAGCTTTTCCTTTTAAAAGTTCAGTAGGAAACATTTGAAATGGCAAGAACAAATCCAGTGTCATTGGTGCCAAAATGTCCTCACTTGAAAATGATGGAAATTGTAGTGCAAATCATAAATAATTTCCCTACTACAAAGGTAGAGTAATTTTTTAAGGAGCAAGTTTGGCAAATTTTAGTCTAAAGTAAAGGAAAATTGGAAAAAATAGAAAGTACCAGAACATTGAGTGAAGTGGTAACAGTGCAAATTTCTAAACATTTTTTTTGCAGATACCAAGTGGTAATGAAACCTTATTTTCTGTAGATGGATGTTCTGCTTCCTCGCCATCTCCCCAGTTTTCACGTGAACTCACTCTGTTTGCAGTGGCTCAGTTACCTTTTGGGTTTCTTGCTGCCTGCAGTGCTGCACCACCCCAGTGCTGCCTGGCCCCTTCCCTTCTTCCTCCCTCCTCTCACCTCACGAGTTCCCTGTGTAGTAATTTCAGCTCTGTGGCTTTCCACGGTCCCCCTGCCTTCCTTTCCTGGGCCATAAAATTACTCTGTCTTTTCTCTATTCTTTCCCTGTCCTTTTCTGTTTGCATCCAAAATAGAGCTCCCTTCCCTCCCTCTGCCAGCACACTGCCTGGCTTGTCACTTGCATGAGCCTTTTAGGTAACTTTAGTCCTCAAAGACTGCTGATTGCACAACAGTAAAGAAAACAAGTTATTTAATTTGTTTTGCTACCCCCTTGTTCCTTCCCCAGTAACTTCTTGTCAAATCTGTTTTCACCTCTGTTAGACATAGTGGCGTAGTTCTGGTGTGAGAGGAGATAACTTGTTGAAAGAACTGTCAAAAAAAAAAATTGAATACAAAGCAAATTACTATAACGTTGTCAAAATAGGTCTCAGAAGCTATATGTTCTGGAAACGGGTACCCTCAGCCTTTGTTGCTAGTGTCTGGGATTGTATTGACAGTTGTTAAGTGTGCTGCTCATATACTTTGCAAATTTGACACAAGGTCCCATACAGATGTTTTGCGTGCATGTTATTTTGTACAGAGAAATTGTAAGCTACCAGGAAGAGGGCAGGTTTTTGTGGTGGTTTTTTTTTTTTCCCCCTTCTCTGAAATGACTTGATTTTGTAAGGTTTTGATCAGATAAGTCTCCTAAACTTAAAAAAAAAAACAAACCACTGTAGGGGGTATTTTTGCATGTGCTGTCTTAGAGTTGGAAGTGTATTTTAAATTTTTTAGAAGTCTTTTAGGTTCCCTTGTCTTCTTGTCACAACCTCCTTTCTGCTTCTCAGAGTGTATTTTTATTCTGAATCAGCCTTAGCAGACTTAAAGCTGCATTGGTGTGAAGAGGTGTGCTCAGTCCTTTCGTGGCAACGCATCTTTAGATTAGGTCAAATCCCACCCTCTGCAGCTTTACTAAAAACAATTTCCTCTGGGTGTGGAGGAGGAAAAAATAACCCATTACAAGTCATTACAAAACAAAACTAACCTTTAAGTGATTGCAAAAATTAATTTCCTGCAAGAAATGTAGTTACCTGGTCCCTGCTAGTGTCCATATTGTGAGACATTTTAAACCTTTTCAAAGTTCCTGTAGTATTAATGATGATGATTCAGGTGAAAAACACTGAACCTATAAACTACCAGATCTGTCCCAACTTCCAGGTATTGAAATGGGTTTAATATTAAAATTTTAAATATGTTTATTAACTACAGTGAGATTCAAGCCCAAATCCAATGGGTTTTTTGAAATTATTTTATATAATTTTTTAGATTTAAGGGGGGGAGTTATGTGCCCTTAAGTTATTGTAGATTCTTATTGGGTGTTATTCACTGTCTTACCTGTTTAAGTTTATTTAACTGTATGTGCATCATCTAACTCTCTAAATTGGGTATTGAGGAACGTAAGCTGTTTAAAAATTGAGATTTTTCTTTTTTTCTGGATGTGAATGTGAACAATTTTATGGCATTCCTGTTCTTCTTCTTTTGTTTAAAATCTGTAACACCACTTCCTCCTAGGTGAATCGTGTGATGAAACTCTCTTGAGTTAGAAGAGGATGGGGAGGAAGGGGATTTTGAAAGATAAAAGTAACCTGAAATATTAATACTAATTTCAGAATGTTTTTTGTAAACAGTGCTCAGTATCTGTAAATGTGCTATAAATTTTATAAAGCTGGTTTCCTGACAGAAAATGTATTTCATGAACAACCAGTTTGTAGTACTTGCATACACATATGCATGCCATGGGATAAAGACGATATGCTGTGAGTTGGCTTGGTGGCTCTCATTTGATGTGGTGGTTTATTGAAATTTCTAGTGTTTATATGTATATACGTATTAGAAGAATAGATCTAATTGTTTCAGTTACTATAAGGTGTGATTTGGATTTTATGATATTCCCCCCCAGTAATAGATGCTGTTCCCTCTGACTGTCTCTTTATAATTGAAAATAGCTGGTTCAGAGAGAAGGGCTTTTCATGCACTTACTTTTTCCTTAACTTTTCAGTTAAGGGTGTGGCTTTTTCTGACATAGTTGGGCTAGAACAGTCTCTTGCATAAAAACACTTATCATGGCAAAAAGTCCTTTGACATTACAGCTTATCTTACTTGGGGGCTGTAGTACACGACATTGGAAAGGAACAGTCTGTACTGACGAGTTGTGGATGTGAGGACAGGTTTTTTTTTTTTTTTTTTTTTTTTTTTTTGTTGCGTCCTTTTTTTTTTTTTCTGTCTGGGCAGCCTGTTGTGATTTTTGGTGTGACTTTCCAGTTTATAGAACCATTGGCTATTCCCCAGTGTGCGTTCAGCTTAACTGTTCAGATTCCGTTTATTTATTGGTATCCGTATTACTGAAGCTCTTACTGGAGACTTCATCATGCCTTACTCCCAAAGGGTATTCTGAGGGAATTCATAAATAAGTTTCAAAGGCTTGTGCAAAATGTTGTCAAACACATTTGTTTCTAATTCAACAATTAATACCTTTATCATCAGTAGCTGACGGCCATTAAAATAAACAATTAGTATTACAGTTATGATAAAACAGTTAATTACTAGACCTTGGGGGGGAGATGCCATTAATTTTGGGTATCTACAAAACTGAGCTGTGAAATTCATATTTAACCTTAGATATAAAATGATCACTTAATGTTGAACATTGACTTTCCTGTTAAATTATTGCCACTACGTAGTGGTGAAGCAGTAACAGCTTCCCAGGACATTCTTGAATGCCATCTTATACTTTGGTGAAGGAGTAATACAACTTTGGCAAGACACTGTGATCCCATTTTGATGTTGCCTGTGCAGGCTGTTAGGGACCAGCTTCTTTCCAGTGTGAGTAAGAAACAGTGAAGAGAAGTAATTATGTATGTAATTCATATGGAAATAGCTTTTGGTACTCTGAAAGTGAGATGGAATTAGTGTAAATAATTAAATGCAAAATTATGTTTGCAGATGTGTGTGCACTCTTCTTTAAATAAGACTGCACGTACACACATACACAAGATGCAACATTACACTTCAATATATTCTGGAGGTTGAATGCTTCAGCAGGCAGGAGCAGGCCATTGTTATCTGCTGGTGGTGGTGGGGGTAAGCACGAACTTGATAGTCTTCCCATGCTTTGCTTTGAAGTAAATACACATTTGGGGCTATGCTCAACAGAATGCAGTATAAATTTTGAACTACTTGAGCAGTTCGGTTTGTCTATTTGCAGACTTGCTCTTGTGCTGTTTCTAAAATCTCCGATTCCTTATGATAAGCAGAAGGTGGTGAAGTTCAGACTTAGATTGGGCCAAGTGAGCTATTATTGTAAGAGAGTAAGCCATATGTTTGGATTTGCAAACTGTCATTTTTCGACAAAAGCCTGGATGTAGAGGCATTAGGATAGCTAATAGAGCTCAGAAGAGGGGTTGTGGAAAGTGGTAGTGGGCCTTCGAAAGCATTTTTGGGGTATGAAATGGCATATGGTTGTCCTGGTTTCAGCTGGGTTAGAGTTACTTTTCTTCCTAGTAGCTGGCATAGTGCTGTGTTTTGGATTTAGAATGAGAAGAATGCTGATAACACACTGATGTTTTAGTTGTTGCTAAGTAATGCTTACACCAGTCAAGGACTTTCTTTTTCAGCTTCCCATGCTCTGCCAGGTGCACAAGAAGTTGGGAGGGGGCACAGCCCAAGATAGTTGATCCAAGCTGACCAAAGGGCTATTCCATACCATATGACGTCATGCTCAGTATATAAACCGAGGGGAGTTGGCCGGGGGGCAGCGATCGCTGCTCAGGGACTGGCTGGGTGTCAGTCGGCGGGTGGTGAGCGGTTGCATCACTTGTTTTCTTTTCCCTGGGTTTTGTTTGTCTCTCTCGTTCTCCTTTTCATTACTATTATTATTACTACTACTACTATTACTATTATTATTATTATTTTATTTCAATTATTAAACTGTTCTTATCTCAACCCATGAGTTTTCTTACTCTTGCCCTTCCGATTCTCTCCCCCATCCCACCAGGGTGGGGGGAGGGTGAGCGAGCGACTGCATGGTGCTTAGTTGCCGACTGGGGCTAAACCACGACAATGGTGCAGGCTGGAGGTTGTGATGAGGAAAGGAACTTAGAGGGTGTGTTAGGGATCTGAAGCTGCCAAAGGAGAGGTGCCTCCTTTGCTGTAACTTCACCTGCTTAAAACTTTCTAAGTCTAATACCTTAAAAGGTTTTCCATGCAGATAAAAGCATTATTTCTTCTTGCTATACCCTATATTTCTTCCTGGCTGGAGGAAGGCTAGTAATTAAAAGAAGTTATAATAATAAAGATGTGTGTATGTAATTACTTCAAAGAAAAAAAAAAATCTGACCATGACTTTTAAAGCCTAAACTGATTGGTTTAAAATGAAATACTTTAAACAGTGAAGAGGTGTCTGTGTGTGTTTATTTAGCAACTCAGTGGGTGGAAATCACTGAGCATCTAGAACTCGAGTCTTAAGTGCTAACATAGATTTTGATAGTAGTATCCTCTTCTGCAGAGTCAAGGAAAACGCTTTTCTTTTGCTTGTTGTGTTCAACTGTCTCTGTTCAGCGATTAGTTCATTCTGAAATAAGAGGCCAGTTGAGTTTTGAAACTTGTTTTCTAATGTAAGAATTAAAGAGTAAATTTTCTTCACTGCAATATTAACATAATCTGCATTTCAAAATAATTTATGTAAACTTGCATTTTCTGTGTGCATCCACATCTGAGGTGTTTTTACCTAATAAATATGCAAGTAAATTCCTAATCAGATTAAAATCCACAAGCAAGTATAGTTTAAGACGAGTCACTAAGAAAAATCTAGAAATAGTAAAAGAAGATATAAAATGAAGATACATACAATCTTTCCTACTACATAGCAAAAAGAATTGCAATGACTTGATAATATCAGCAGATTTTAATGGTACTAATCCTTGCAAAACTGAAGATGCATAATGAAATCAACTGTTTAAATCAGGGTTCTCCTTACTGTGTGAGCCCTGGCTCTAAATCAGTATTACTGAAATTAGCCTGTTTTGCCTTACTGGGACGGGGAGCTAGATTCTGCTACTTTATTCTCTTTATCTGTTCTTCCACCTCCAGGAAAAGACCTACTAGTTTTTCTCGTCTCATTTTCGTAGTAAAGTTGCCAAATGTCATGATAGCAAGGGTTTTCAACCTTGCATATTTTGTGTATAATGTAAATAATTGCAGTTTGCTGAACTAGCAAGCCATTCAGAGTTAAATATTCTTATTACAGTTCAGTGAAGTACAGTTTGTGTTAGTGATGTTTTGTTTAATCATGTACGATATGCAAAGAAAATAAATCTTTTCTGAAAAAGCTTAATTTTAATTTGATATTTCAGATGATAGGTATCAGAGGTTTGAGTCTCGAGGTGTTGCAAGGGTGGCTTTATTGAACTGGTTGCTTGTCAGTGGAAGGCTTAAAAAAATTTTTTTTGAAAAGCATTTTGGAATAAAGGTTATAATATTGTGCCCAGAATACTGGGATAATGTTACACAAAGGGATTCTTGTGAGTGAAAGAGGGATGTGTGTATGAGCAATACCAGCTGAGTTTCAGCCTTTCTAGCAGATACATGCAATTGCTGATTACAACATGTAAAACTGAAATGAACCCTGGCCAGTGGGTGGGGGTTGTGTTTGTGTGTGTGCTTTCCAGATTCCAAAAACCACATGCTTATGTAGTGATGTGCGTGTTGTTGAATGAACCTAAAATAAATATATTTGTGAAAAGCACACCTCAGGTTGTAGAGTCAGTATTTCCAAGTTTGTCTCCAGAAATGGGTTCGCAATCTAGGCATGTTTTGGTGGGGTTGATTCTTCATACTAATGAACATGTGTAATATCCTATTTTCTGTAATGGTTTAAATTCTGATTTATGCAATATTCTTTTCATTATGTCTGCTTTAACTTTTTAAGTAAGAAAAACCCCAAAACAAAACCAATGAGTTTAGACCTCATGTGTCTTGAAGTTCTCTGTCATTGCCTGTGAGAAGGTTTGAAGGACTTCCATGCTTCTGAAAATCAAGCTGTGTACACAGCTTAAAGAGCTGGAGGTAGTTTAAATGGAAACTCTCATATTATTTTTGTGTAGCATGTACGTATGTAGCGTATTTGACTGCATATACATTAGCCTACTTTTCTATTCTTGTGTTTTAAAATCTTTTTTCTCCTCTAAAATATTGCTATCCAGTTGCATAAACATGGTTTCTGTGTTTGGGAGGCCGTGCTAATTTTAGATGGATTTGAACTGTTACTCTGCAACAAGAAACACGTTTGAAGTTCTTAATTATTTCCTTGCTTGATTTATTTAGTCCTTTTCTCTGCCCCCTCTTCATAGGTTCCTTAAAACTGTGCTATGAATGGTGATTCTGGTGTGGGGGTGGTGACTTCACCACCTCCAACAACAGCCCCTCATAAAGAGAGATATTTTGATCGAGTTGATGAAAATAATCCAGATTATTTGAGAGAGAGGAATATGGCACCTGACCTTCGCCAGGATTTTAACATGATGGAACAGAAGAAGAGAGTCTCCATGATTCTTCAAAGCCCAGTAAGAAAAGAAAATGCTCCATCTTTAAAGTAATAAATGTATTATCTCTATTTTTAATATTCCTATGGAATTGGAGAATTTTGTGGTATCTTAGTTCCATTTCATCTTTTTCCTGGTTGGCCTTTCTTCTAAACTATCCTAATTGTAGCCTAATTTTTCCTTACATTATCTGGTTGAATTTTTATTGTCTACTCATGAAGCAGCTCCTAAGTCTTGCTTTCAGAATTCTCTGTGTAATCATCAACCTTTTTTTTATATTGTCCATCTAGTCCTGGTCAGACATTTTTTCACTTTGTTTCATATATTTAGTATTCATTTAAACATTAAGTAACTCTTCTAAGAGTACCTTATACAAGAGAGGTCTGTCCTGTGCTCAGTTTTTCATGCATGATTCTGAAATATGAAGTATTTTTATAGATCTCTTTCTGAAAGGGTGCACAATAATAAACTATGAATGATTGAAATTTAATATTAAAGATGTTTCCCTCGGGGAAAGTACGCAAAACAAAATTTCTCTCATAACATTTGTTCCTTTTGTAATAACTGATGGGTGACTTTAGATACAAAAATTTCATGGCACAACTTCATTAAGAATAGGGATGTAGTGGTATATTTACAGTTTTTCCATGTGAAATCAACCCATTTTATTTAGATCCACTTAATGATTGGAATACTTTTTCAGTACGAATTCCAGTGTTCTTGTCAAAAGCAGCAGCTACCAGCAATAGTAAAAAATCTTGTTTTCTTCCTTTCAAAGTTAAAACAATAAAAAAACCCCAAAAAAACCAACCAGGAGAAAAGTAAACCACCCTTGTTTAAACATATTTTAAAAATTCAATGGCTATTCCTTCCTGTGTTTCTGGATGCCTTCTTGGCTCTTGGTTCCCTGTGAGCCAGACTGATAATTTTCCTTCTCTTTTCTGGTTCTGCTACTTTTTCTTTCATGTTTTGTGTTCAAGTCGATTGTACACTGCTCCTTCTTCCAGAAATCCCTATTAGTAGATTCAATGAATTTTGGTATTACTTGAAGAGAGAATGCTGGAATTTCCATTCACAAAAAAATAAGTGACTCGTATCATTGGAGCTCCAGAGAGGAACTTTTTCAAGTAACATTATGCAGCCAGTAGTTCTTCCCTGAGCTGTTTTTCAGAAGAGGTATAGGAAGTCTCCATCTTAAGTGCTAAAAAGAAGCTGTGTATGAAAGGTTGAAGTTCATTTGAATATGCTTTACAATATGCAATGTCCTGTTGCTAGGCTTTTTGTGAAGAACTGGAATCTATGATTCAGGAACAATTTAAGAAGGGGAAGAACCCAACAGGTTTATTGGCTTTACAGCAGATTGCGGATTTCATGACAACGAATGTACCAAATGTCTACCCTGCAGCACCACAAGGCGGAATGGCTGCATTGAACATGAGTGAGTGCACCTTAATTTATAAAGGTTGAATTCTTTTTTTTTGAAAGGCTTAAAATGAAGACAGTGAATGAAATTAAAAGTGCTGTGAAGTTCAAATGCTATCCTGTTCTGCTCACAAGAACATTGCAAACATAAAATTAATTGATTAATTTCTAATGCCACAGTGATACATAATGTGATTCATGTATATAATTTATATCAAAAACTGTTTCAAGTATGGTGTCTTAATTGAAAAGCAAGCCTGATAAGTCAGCACTAGTAAAAAATTTAAAGATTTAAATATTGCTAATGTTTACCACATGGATTGCCTGCAGGAATGTGAAATGCTCATTAGTAGTCTAGTAACAGTGAAGGTCCTTAGAAACTAATTATTTTTGCCATTGAAATACTGTTTGCAGCTTTCTTCTGTGAAGCGAAGCTATAGACAAGAAACATCAGCAGGCAAAACAAGAAAAACAAAAAACAAAATGTGCAAATGCATGTACATGCAGGTTTTGTGTTAAGATAATATAAATTCTTGCCTGTGCTCCAGAATAAATCTGTAGTTTAGACTGTAGCATGGCCTGGTTCTGCTTTATCACAGTTACTTTTAACCATATTTCTTGACTGCACTGTAACTAGACCTAGAGTATTTGTAATTATTTATCATAATCCTCCTCTCTCTAGCTTGTACTTAATGTTTCCTAATTAAATGAACTTGTGTGCATCTTTTTGATGTATAGTTCTCCTTTTCAGGAATACTAAATCATATATGTCAAAAAGCGGAATATTTGGGGTTACATTTTCTGTTAACAATGAAGTTGTATTTTACAGCCAATCATTAGTTTGAGAGAGAAAAAAATATTTTGCTAAGGAACGCACTGTCACCTTAGCATTAATGATTATTAAGGAAGGAAACGAATGCTGAGTCTACTGAAGATAAATGACCTTCTCTGAGACTGTCATTGTATTTGTGTAATATAAATTATGACATTATAGTAATTAAAGGTTGCTACCCACTTCTTAGGTTAATATGTTAATATAAACTATTAAGAGCAACCAATATAATAGCAGTGTATGTTGTTAGGTTTTAACTGATGTTGAACGCAACCCCCCTTGTGCCCTTTTTTTTTTTTTTTTAACCCCTTCTCCTTTTCAGGTCTTGGCATGGTGACACCGGTGAATGATCTGAGAGGATCAGACTCCATTGCTTATGAAAAAGGGGAGAAGTTGTTACGATGTAAATTGGCAGCTTTCTACAGATTAGCAGATCTCTTTGGCTGGTCTCAGCTTATTTACAATCATATAACAGTGAGTATTGAATCAACAGATAACTGAACCAATTGTTTTAACATACAAGAGAATTGCTTCCCTCCCCCATCTGTCATTTTCTCTTTGTGTGGAAGAGTAGCAAAGTGGTATTGAAAACAGTATAATAGTGAAGAGATTTGTCATTGCATCTCAAGAATAAGAACTGGAACAGCTTGGATGTCAGCTACCATAGTCTGAATAGAGTCTTAAGAGAGTGTACATGAAAGTTCTTACGATGAAATTAAGATTCCTGAAAGACTCAGTCTTTTAGTATCTTAAATGCTTTGAATAATTGTATGTATTATTCTGCAAGGTCATGCCTTAGTTTTCTTGCTAAGTACTAAAATACCTTCTTATTAGTCATTCAGTTGAATTTTGTAATTCAAGGTACCAAGCTTTTTGAAAAAGAAGCCATAGTATTTCTGGACATGAGCGAAATTCTTAGCTTAATGCAGCGTGCCAACAATTTTCTTTGTGACTGAGTAATCGCTGGCATCCATAAAAATAATGACAAGGAGGTCAAATCAAGGAGGTTTTATATGCCAGAAGAATGATCAACATGAGTCTCATGAGTAAAGTCACAGCTGTGATGTGCAACCCAGTCAACTGTTTTCCTAACAGAGCTGAATTGTTTTTTTTTCTGCATGGTAGAGGTTGTCCTTTATGTATTTTCAGTTCTTCTAGTTGCAGTCTGAATGAGATATGGTGATTTTATTATTACTGTTTTTTGAGATTTCAAAGTATATTATTTATGAACTGATAAAGATGATAAGTGATATGGGTAGGCATAGGATCAAGGCAAAGTTGGTTAGATAGTTTGGTTCATTTAGTAAGGGAACATATCCAACATAATGGTTCTTGTAAACAACTCTGTGCCACCCCCTGATTTTTCATTTGTGACGGGAGAATTGATTTTTGTAAAAGGGACATTAATGCAGTAAAAAGATTGCTAGGCAGGCAGATTTGGAGATGGCTTTCTAGTGTAAAGTTCAGTCCTGGGAATGTTTATCCGTTTAGCTTAAATGTAATGAAGAGCGACAGGTGTGGGGAAGTGGTTAAGGCAAGGGCATGTGATAGGGGTGGAGTGCCTCAAGTTTGCTTTCTTTTGGTGGTGGTGGGGAGCACAGGAAGATTAGATAATGGCGACAGCAGTTGAGGTGGAAGACAGTCAAAGCACTTGGAGTATGAGATTCTGAAAGTATTTTAGACAGTTTTGAAGGGCAAAGTGGTACTGGAAAGCTCTTGGTTAATGGTTTGTCACTGGCAATCACAAGTCATAGTTCACCCATCTTTTACAAACTCCTCCAGTGGATAGTGTTCTCAAAGGTGACTAACAGATATAATTTACCTTCAGAAGCACATATAGAACAAGGTTGTTATATTTACAAAATAGTCCTGTCTTTGTTCTGTATACCCATACATTAAGTAGTAGTGTGGTAGTAAGGCACTCCTTTGGAATGTGGTGAATGCCTACCACTTCATGCAGAGCTGGAGTTTGACTCCGGGTTTTCAGGTTTTTGTGAGTGGATGCTATAATTACTAGATGGTTGCATTCAAGTTAAAAGCTGCCAGTGCGCTTCTCAAGTAAGAGAGAAGGTACAACAGCCTTCTGTGACGGGCATAAGCCTGCGTGTTTAAGGAGAAAGGAATTGTGAGGGTATGAGAGCATATGCTAATCTGGGCATATCAAGGAATCGGGTGGGGTATCTTTGCTTTTCTGGATCCTTATCAGTCACTGATAGCTGCTGTGTGTGGATTTGTTCAGGCTGGTGTAGTCCTGACACAGAAGCAGAATTACAGAGCATCAAGAGCTTTCATGTCAAGTATAGTAATGTAGAGTAGACTTGGGTGCCTCCAGGGTTAGGCAGAATTTGAAATTACAGGTTTACAGAATGTACACATCATTCACTAAATCTTGGTTTGCTTTGAGGGCACGAGCTGTTTATTGGATCTAATCCTAAAGTAAGATGGTTTGTGAGTCTTGCTGCTTGTTTATCTTACGTTCGAGCTTTCTTATTAGCTTTTGGGCCATTTTGAATATTACCTGTTCTTTGTCTTGCATAAATAAGTAAAAGATATTCTAGATCATTTACATTTCTATAATGGAGAACTATTTGGTGATTCATGGTTCAAGTTAACCTGTGCTTAACTGGTGCAGTTTAAGGCTCTTATGCTATAGCATGCTACCAGCTGGTTGTAAAGGAAGCTAGATTTGTGCTAGAAGCTTTTGGATGACTGATCAACTACTTATTTTAGAAACTTTTTTCCCTGCAGTAGAACTGTATCAAAGTATATATGTATTTAACGTTGCAAGTAGTAGAAGGCATGAGGGAGCATAAAGTAGCTGCATCTCAGGGAAATGGAAAACTCATAAATAAATAACATTTTTAAAACATTTAAAAAAACCCACACAAAAACTGAGTAGACTAATAGCAAAACAGGGAGTTCTCATGTGTCCAGTAAAACATTTGAAGCCTTTTAATTCTCCATTGAGAGACACCTGAACTACCTAGCCGTCCTGTACTTTTCATTGTATAGACTTTAAACAGATGCATCCTAAGATGTGAATGGTTTGAAGTCAGAATTATTTTTTGTATTATAAACTCCTGATTGTGTGAATTAGACAAAGGAGCAAAAACGTAAGTGGGGGCCAGGATACTTGGTAGAAAACCTACAAGTGTGCTGTACTGCTCACAGATGTCTCACAGGGCACCAGCATCAGTGATGAAACCCTTCTCAGCATCAAGATGTTTTAGATCTATGGGCCAAATTCTTGCATTTTCTCACACACTTCAATTTCATACCTTCTGTTTTACTAAGGTAGAAATACATTTGGAGTATAAACTCATTCTTCTAAAAAAACCAGTAACTTTTTTTCCCCCAGTTCTCTCAGTATCATTCCTTTTATCCACAGTAGTCTAGCTGTCATTACCACAGGATCTAAGGATTTACTACCTTCCACCAATCTGAAGGACTCTGGCATGTATCTACCATCTGGTTTTGTTCAACGTGAGTGTCGTGGTTTAGCCCCAGTCAGCAACCAAGCACCA
>VYZW01008198.1:0-27232 GCA_013401315.1 Balaeniceps rex
ACCCAAAGCATTCTATGATTCTATGATTCTATGAAAATGAGATGTCCGCCAATGAGAGTGGTTGCTGGTACCTTGGCCTTGACTTCGGCATGCTGTTATTTTCCATCTTTAGAATAACTCTTAGTGCCAACATTATAATTCTCCAGTGCCTCTTTTTCTGACAGTTTTTCTGACCTGGCTTTGACGCTTCATATCTGGCAAGATGCCTCAGGGGACCTAGGTCTCGTGGAGTCAGCATGCGATTGCTTTGCTGTGATGCAATTTCTGTACCAAGCAGGGGATATGATCTGAGTGGTTTTACTTTTTAAATCTATTTTAGACCTATCTCAAGGAAAATGGGAGGATGAAGTAGGATGTTTCCTTGCAGGATGTTGTGTTAAAGAAATTCTGCATTCTATGTTAATACTTGCCATGGTAGTTTCTTGCAGCAATATGAAAAAAAGAAGAAGAAAAAAAAAAAGACTCATATATCAAGTTGCTGATTTTAATTGACTTGCCGTAGGGGACCTGCTATTTTAAGATCCAGAACTCGCTCTCATTACCCATAGGGCTAATAGTACAGTAGGGAAGTTCTCCTGGCCAGCAGAGCTGGAGCTCTGTGTCGTACACTGAGAAGGAAACAATATTAACAGACTGTTAGCAAAATCTTTTATCCCTGTGGCTATCACTAACCTGGCTTGTACTGTGAGACATGAGAGGACTAATCAGCTGCTCAGGAATGCAACACTGGGAAAGGAGTGAGAAGACAAGAAGCTTTAAGGCCGAGATTGTCCTGGTTCTCTGCTGCTCTATTCTTCAGTTAATTGATTTCTTATTTGGTGTGCAATCCTAGTTATATAATGAGGTCTGTAGTGATCTCTGATGGGTTATGCACTGTCAGATAAACAGTGTATTGTCAGCACTCTGAACGTTAGCTGAAATTTCTCATTGTGGTTTGCTAGGAGGAGTGTTTAACTATAGCAGAGGCTTTCTGCATCTTGTTATTTTTCTTGCTCCCTCTAAACAGGGAAGGGAAAGGAAATTCCTTGACATTCAGTATTACAGAAAACTCTAGCTG
Source organism: Balaeniceps rex (assembly GCA_013401315.1). Taxonomy (NCBI): domain Eukaryota; kingdom Metazoa; phylum Chordata; class Aves; order Pelecaniformes; family Balaenicipitidae; genus Balaeniceps; species Balaeniceps rex. The sequence continues at coordinate 1,058 of VYZW01008198.1, forward strand.
TGACTTTGCTACACTTTCAGCTTGTCTTGTAATAACACTGATTAGAGCAGTGGGATCATTAAACCACAGACATGTAACTTTTGTGGCAGAGCACGTTTTTCCTGACATCATATTGTACAGACTGTAGAAGAGTTTATTACTTTAGTGGAAAGGAGTTGGTTTAGGTTCAGCTGTACCATGAAATACAGAATATAATTCAGTGTAGAAAAGTACATTGTATTTTTTCATCTAGGTGCACAGCAAGCATTCACTGAGCGCCTTCAGTCTCTCCTCTCCTTTCAGCTTTCCTCCCAACATATATATATGAGAAAGGATGGTCCATATCCATAAGAGCATGTGGATGAGTCAGAGCACCGCGTTTTTAGAAGAAGGGAAGATAGCCCTGCAGTCTGGGTCTCATTCTCACTGGATATGGCAGGGTCATTGCTACGGCAGCACAGACAGAATGAAGGCACTGGTTGCAGTCTTTGGAGAGCCCTGTGCTACTTTGCAGGGAGATTAAGAAGAGAGCCTTAAGTGGTCTTTCTATATGCGTATAGTTTTTGCCTCAGTCATGGATATTTTCCCTTCAGCAAATTGTGCTGAAGTAGTGACGTGAAGACAGGAGTAGTCATCTGTGCCATGATGCCTCGGGAGGCCTGGTATGACTTCCCTATTGATCATTCAATTAATTACCTCCCTTCACTGCTCTGCCAGGGTGATTAGATCACAGTAAGTGAGCCCCAGTCTGCCCTTCCTCACTTGCTTTTCTGTTTCTATGACTGCTTCAGAAATGGCCTTTCTAACCATGCCTGGTCCTTGCCTCCATTTGCTAGCTGTGGTCTGTCTCGCCTTTCCCTCGGTATGTTCCTTCCCCCTCATGCTCAAAGCCTCATCAGCAATGAAAGGAAAATGAAAAAATGAAAAATGAACAATCTCTCTTTCCATGGAAGTCTGTAGAACATCTAGAGTCTGCACCAGTTAGCGCTATGAGAAGAGACCTATCATTTTTCCTTAAAGTTTGAATGTTCAGCTAATAATGTTACAGTGGAGTAAGCAGGGACACTGCTGAATTACATCCACTGAAGAAGCATGTACCTGGACTTAAACAAAATTAAACTGATTAAGAAATGTCTGTTGATGTTAATTTGCTGTAAATCTGAGTAGTGAGTTATTACTCATTACTAATATTTGTGAAAGCAAAAGTTGTTAAGAGAGCCATTCTGTCCTTATAAAATAAAAAGCAGGCAAGAAGCTAAATGCAGCAATCCTTTCTCTTAGGCAAATGTTAGATGCCACACTTAACTTTTGCAAATATTTCAGGAGCAGTTTTACGTTTTACTTCATGAACGTCTCTAGTTTTTGTTTTTCATGGATTTTAACCTAGGTATGGATATAGTACATATGTTTTGAAGCATCTCAGACAGCTTTTGAGACCAGCCAGCAGAGCTCCTTCTTGTGTGCGGGGGACTATTAATATTTGGCATGAAGTCTGCTGCTTTTCTTTCATCTGTCCATTCAGCTGTTCTGCTGAGAGGTCACTAACATTCATTACTTAACAGACTTGAACGAGAAAATTAAAACATTTGTCAACTTTCTTGTTTTCTTTCCCAAAAAGCATGCCATTTTCCTTCTTAGTGTTGGAGTTATGAGAAAACCCACTTGTTCTCAGTGGATAGCTGGACCATTTTTTACCTGGCTATAAACCTGGCCCATGTAAGCTCTTTAAAGCTTACACTTTGCAGAGACCTGTTGAAATTCATTCAGTCACCAGCTCAGAATCTGGCTGTTATTCAAGCACGTGGCAGTATGTGTTTGCTGGAAAGCAACAACTGCTTTGAAGTGGGCAAGACCACAATTCATTGCATACTGCCCATCCCATGTGACCAAAAAACATATTATGCAGATATGTACACACACACGTGTGCGTGTGCACACACATGTGCTAATATGTAAAATACGTATGTATTAGAAATATGCATATAAATAATTTCTCTCTTTTTAGTTAATGCACACAGTTAGTAGCATGTTGAACATACAGTATATGAACAGTATTTTTCTAAAGCCTCTTGTCTCTGCTTCTTTTTTCAGACATTGCCATGGGATCTATGGACGGTAAGCCTGACATTTATGAATTGGGATATTTCTGTGCCTCTGATTTTGTTACACCCTAAACTCAGATTTATAATGTTTTTACCAAAAGCCAAGATAAAGAATTTACAGACCATCACAAGCACTTTCAAGTATATGGAGCCACTGGGGATCTTTTAAAACACACAACAACAAAAAATGATCTCTCTTGCTTGGCCTACAAATCCAAAATTATGTCAGAAGTCTAGGCTAATAAGATTCACCATCATTATAGCTAAGTGTGTGTTCCTTTATTCTCATGCCTGAATTATAGCTGTTAGAGGGTAGGAATGGATGCTAGTCACCTGTTCTAATTATCTGAAGGTGTAGTTCCTCAGGACTTTAACCCAACGGACAACCATTTTCTCAAAATTCAGGAGGGAAGAGAGAATTTAACTTGTCTTTGTAGGCATACAGTGAACTCGAGTTATTCACAAAAAATGCTGCTGCTTTAGGAAACTGCATGAATCCTTCCTTCTTCCTCCTGGTGCCAAATCAGATACAATAATCTGCAGGAAGAAAACAACTCATTTTTGTGAGCTTTATTTTGACTTTATGTCATGGAGATAGCTGGGTTGACTTGACGTGGAGCCTGATACGCTCATTTTTGACCTTTTGCAGCTTCAGCCAGGACAGAAATCTGTGGATGCTTCTCATGCATTCAGATTTGCAGCACTATTTTGTGAACACGTGGTGTATGTGATGTATGTTAAAAGTTCATCTATTTCTGTTGGGAAAGGTTAAATAAAGCCTGAAAAAACAGTGATGTGTGTAGGCTAGCCAAAATTTCAAGGCTGCCAGTATCTAGACCAGCTAAAATAACCCAGAAATGTTTCAGATTTATTGCTCTAAACTTATATTAGATAGCTTTATCAATGTCTTCCTTTCACAGTTTTATTTATAGCTTGTTAATACTATATATGTATTCTGTATTATAATTATTTTCCTCTTTGCTCTAGTTTAAAAAAAAAATATTAAGTAGTTAGCTTCACAGCTAAATGTTTGAAATTAGGTATAGTCAACCTTTTACTGAGTTTATCTTAATAAGTTGAATGCAGACTAGTTGTTGAACTTCCTTGCAGCATTTGTATCTGTTCAAAGTGGCAGTGTAGACAGCAGGCTTTGTGACTTGATGCCTTACTCTGTGTGGATGTAAATGCCTCCGCGTGGCACAGGGTGATGGAGAGTCAGAGCTGCATGCTCAGGGCCCTCTGCACTGCCTGAGTGATGCAGCGATGCCTTAGTGTAAATACAGGTAAGCTCTGCTGCCACTTGGGTTGCTTCCTTCCTTGTTCACTGTCTCACAGAGCAACCCCTCTTTTCGTTTGAGATGTGATAGGGTACCTGCGATAAAAATGTCAGTGGCTCACAGAGGAAAGCAAGGTGTGATGAGTATTCAACGTACATGTAGAACTTCTTTTATAATGTAATCTAGAGGCTGGAAGTGTGGCTTAAGTTCGGGGCCTGCAATAGTCTTCAGTGGAGTGGCAGGAGAGGACCCGCTGCTTCTTCCCCATGCCGATTTGGTAACTGCTGCTGGCTAGAGAACTGCTAATTTAAGAACTGCTGCTGTAACAAAGTACATCATGTTCTTATTTTCTGTGTTTTATATGTATGATTTTCTTCTATACAGACAAGCAGTGAATTGGTGCAGCCGGTAAGCAAACCTCCCCCCAAAATTGCAACCACTCTAGAGACATGCTTTAATCAGTGTGGTGTAATATATAGTTTTCTGGTTTTGTCTATCAGTGCTGCTCTTTTACATTGCAATCTACTGCCTCCAAATGTTGCAAACCACATAACTTTTCCTTAAATGGCTTAATTTAGTCACTTTCATTCTTTAAATTAAAATTGCTCTAGTAAAATATAAATTTTGTGTTTTCTCATCAAGTCCGCCTTTATCTTTTTCATCTTGTGTTTTTTCTTTGCTTTTCTGTCTGCTTAAAGCCTGATTCTTCAAAAAGTCTTTCCCTGTGTAACCTGGTCATGGAGGAAACCCCAAACAGTGGGTCATCAGAAGATATTAACAGATCTCAAACTAATCTAGGTTCACTCAACTGGGGCCTAGATGTTAGCACACCCAGTGTCAGCCAGGAAATTACTGCAGGCGGTTCTTTGCTTTTCCTTGGGGCAGAGCAAACCTCAAGCAAATCCACGGGTACTCTACCTGCTAGTGTTTGGCCCGCTGTAGGTGATGCTGCACCAGGGTCAGCTTCTGTAAATGAAAACCAGAGGACTTCACTGGAGGACCAGTTGGATGCCAAAAATGTCCCATGGGAAGATGTGGTGACCAATCGGCCTTTAGAGAACATAACCAGTTTTGAGACACCCATCCTGGGAACTGATAGCTTGTTGGATGAACCCCTCCCATGTGATGTGCAAAAGGCAGAGGCAGAGCGGGAGGAAGAAGAGTGGGCAGGTGTCAAACCAAGTGAAAAGGTAGAGACCAGAGCTGTTAACTACAAGGAGGTAGAAGGTACAGAGGAACTGGAAGAGCAAGGTTGTGAAACCAAAGGAAGCAGTGAGGCAGAACTTCATAAGGGTTTAGCAAAATCAGATCTTGACATTTTGGTCAGCACAGACGTAGAAAATGTATATGAGTTGGAAGATAATGATGGGGACGCTGGGAGAGCTAGTGGTGCTAACGTAGAAAACCCTAGGGAAGAAGAATTCAAAGGGGTCAATGTCATTGAGGAGGCAGATCGAGAAATACCATTGTTGAGCACAGGGCTGGAAGGTGGGGATGAAATAGTAGTGGACAACTGTAAAACTGTAGAAAACACTGGCACTGAACCTGAGAGAGTCTTTGGTATCTGGGATCAGGACCATGAAAGGACATTTGAGGATGGCTTAGACCAAACTGACAGTGGTACTGGAGAGAGTACATCCATGGAGTGGATAAACGTGACGGCACGTGTTGACCTAGAGGTAACTGACCACACAGAAAAGGACCCTACAAATACTGGAAATGTTCTGTGTGATGCTGAATTATTCAGTGCAGAAGAGTCTGGTAAAGGAACTGAAGACAATAGCATCAGCCTCCTCCGAAACGGTAGTGCTGCTGCTGAAGGTCAAGCTGCTGCAGAAAAAGAGTGGGCATTGCTGCCCAAGACAGCTGATGCTGCTAGCACAAGCTGTGGTAATCCTTGCCTAGATAATGCAGAAGACCAAGTGACAGGTAGGGCGGCAGCAGCAGTCACTGAAGAGCATCCTAGTAGCAGTGGCGTTCCTGAAGCCTTGGAAACAGACCCCTGGCTGGCAAACTGGGATCCAACAGTTACTAATGATTCCTGGGGGTTTTCTAATCTGTCAGATGGCCAAGCCAATGGACTGGATAATTGGCCCTTTTTCCCCAAGCAGCAAGACTCAGAGGAAGGTAACATGGAAAATGTTTGGTTAGGCATTAGTGATAAATGGTCTACACAAGACCTGGGAGGGACTGATAACAGCTGGGGAGAACTAGGTGCGAGCACAAGCAATAGAAGTCAGGAGGCACCAGTAAAACAAGGCTTGCCTGGGGAGCAGGCAGGCATTAGCAATCCTGGACCGAGCAAGGACATAGCTAGACCCTTGGCTCTGTTTCAAATGGGAAATTCCAGAAATGCTAGCACCGAGAGTTCAACTAGTCCTAAAGACAATGAGACCAACAACTCAGATTTATCTGAAGATGAAATTGCTAACCGGAGATATGGATTGTTGTACCAGGAAATTGAGGCTGATAAAGAAGAGGTACCTACCCCAGTGTGTAGCCTAGTCTAGACAAAGAGTTCCTTAGGCCATGCGTAACCTTGTCATTTAAAAACAATCCATTTGTGTGTTTCCCACTGCCCCTCCTAAGCCCGTGCTATTCTTTTTTTGAAAAATTACCATGCAACTGTTCATAGTGTGGTGCCCTTCAGCCGTGTAATGAAGCAGGCTGACAAAAATGCATTTCAAAATGGTGAATGAAGCTTTCAACTGTGAAGGCACGTTGTGTCTCGCAGGTTTTGTTTTATACGTATAGCTTTCAATGCACCTAGTCTTTTTTTATTATTATTTTATAATAAAAACTTAAGTTACTCTGCTTTTTGATTTTCTTTTTGTTGTTTTCTTTAAGCCTGTGACACCTGTTAACAAATAGCACTGTTGTCAAATTTCTTGCTGCCTTACCCTTCATTTTATTATTCTTTTTTTTTAGTGTCTGGCCTAAGTTTTTATTTTGCAAATAAAAATGTTTTGACTCATGTTCTGATTTACTAAACAAATGATAATTTTTTCTGATCTTCACTTCTACTTAGGCATCCAGCACAGCATTTAATGGATTTGCACAGGTAAGAAATAAACGTTTTGAGATTTTTTTTTTTTCTGTGCTTTTAGGAAGGGATTAGGACTGGCTGTACAATTTCAGGAAATCTGTTCTACAGAAGAGCTGCACAACAATGTCATACTGACTCAAATCCAAACCTTGTCTGTTCTCAGAAATTATTCCTAGATGTTACTAGAACGATGCTAATACTCTCAGTACTCTTGGCCTGACTGAATTTAATAGCAAAAATACAACTACCTTAGTGGGACTGATTTTTTCCTCCTAAAAGGACTGGTTTAGCTTTTTTATTGTGCTCTCTTGTGGATTTTTCTCACAATCCCCAAATCCTGTAAAGTTTCCAATACTTTCCGTGACTCCGTGTGTGTATATATAAAATGAGCTTTATTTGTTTCTGCATCTTTATTTTCATTTAAGATATATTTTAATCAGAAAGTTAAACCTAAATTATTTGTTTGCTGCTGTGCTGATGGTGAGACTCTATGTTAGGCATCGCAGAGATACAGCACATGAAGATACCATGGTTATGCTTTCACGTTCCAGGGTTGTGACAAGATTCGAAGTTTCAGGTAGATAACCTGGGGCCTCATTAATTTCCAGCATCCTTTTAGAGATTGGGTTATCCACAGCACACCCTGTACACCATTTTTTAAAAGCACCCAAAAGGCTGAGCTTATACAGGGATGGAAATGAGTCTTCCAGTGCTTAACCATTCTGCTCCAGGACATTTAAATTAGTAAAAGATACAGAAGGAAGGGGCAAAGCACAAGGCTACCACCTCTAATAATTAAGGCAGAATGTTTGCCCTGAGGAAATCAAAATTCGATGCCCCCACTGCAGTAGGAAAAGGATTTGGCCCATCAAATTTGGCCCATTTGCAGATCAATTGGTTCTGAATGAGTAACATGTTGGAAAACATCTCCATTTTTGTACCTTCTTAATGCAGGTAAAATTTTGTATCTGTAATTATTATAATTACTATTCAAATAAAAGCCCAGAATCAAGAGGATGAGAAAATAGCTTAGAGCCAGTGTACTCCACAGGCACGGGCATGCGTAGTCCGCAAAAGAGATTCTGAGTTTCACGACTTAGAAGTGCATTGTGCCTGCAACAAAGTCCTTGCAATTCACATGTATTTAATGAAGGGTTTTTCACTGCCTTTAATAACATCGCACCATTTAGAAGCATAGAATATATAATTAAAAAAATAATGTCTTTAATATTAATAGTGCTTAACTTAGAATTCTTATTAATACCTATTCAGATTATCTATTTGTCATCTTATTCTATGTGCATTTACTTACAACTTCACCTGATTAAACCTTTAATGAAATCAGATCTTTGATAGACACCTGCAAACATCCTCTGTCAAATATGTCTGCATCATTGTTTTTCATTTCTATATCTAGGATACCTCTGCATTCACAGTGCAATCAAATGAGAATGTGACAGAGCCTTTGGTAAGTGGTGGCTTTTGTTTCCTTTTAAATGCTTTGTAAAAAATGGCACCATTTTTCCTTTGTGCAAAGATATTTTCTCCTTTTTTGTGTTTTCCATCCTCTAAATCACAAAACCTTAACCTGGAAGAGTTGGTGGGTGATATCATTGTAGTTGTACATCTTTACTCACTGAAACAGTCTTTCACAAGGATAGTGCAGAGAAGAAGAAAAGAAAACCAGGATATTCTAAGATGTGTTTACTTTTCAAAGGTGTAGTTAAACAGTTTGTTAGTTTGTTCATTTATTGCATTTAAGAAATGACAAGAATGAGTACTATGGTCCAGTGTACAGCAAGCAGGTGATAGTCCATGAAGGCTGTTTAAATATCTCCAATATTGCTGTAGTTTTATCCAGTCTCCACATATTAATAGTAGGCACAGTCTACTTCTAAGGGGTGGAGAATCTTTTTGGAAGTGATCATACTTGGGCAGTTTCTTAGTTTCTCTTACAGTCGTTGGTTAGCCTGGAGTAAGCGTGTGGAATAGCAGCATTGCTGGGTGAGTGCTATAGCCACTTAATAGCAGCAGACTGGTACTCAATATTATTTAATGTGGCTTTTGTATAATGCCTCTGGTGGTGGTTGTGTTCATAATGGTTACTGAATATGATGAGATTTACTTGTAGCTGAAATGTGGTAACTAGTCTAAAGACTGCTTGTCCACAAGTGACTTGAAGCACATTAATGCAATCTGCATTATAACATGTTACCTGTGATTTTAAGCCTGAAAGTTTTTCCAGTGTTAAACCTCAGGAAACTCATTAGTCATCTTCCCTGGGATAAATCTACTTTGTGTTTCTCATTTCAGTCCTATTTCTTCTTTGTGAAATTCCCTAGAGCTGGCATTAATACACTACAGAGAGAGATTTCTGCACAGCATGGTATAATATAATGAATGTTTGTTTATGCTGTGCCAAATCCTGAAGGTCTTGCTTAGGCAAACTTCTCTGTACCTCATTAAAAATCAGTCTGCTTAAGGAATATGTGAGAAAAGAAGTGAAAGGCTATTGTTTTTTTCCTGAAAAATGTCATGGAGAAGACGGTTCTAGTATCTTTAAGAATTTCATGGAAGCTGTCTCTTCATCACAAAAGACCTTCTAGCCAGCTGCCTGTTATCAACTGCAAAGCAGCTAAATAGCTTTTGAGCTTCGTATTATGCTGAGCAATTTGTTCATGGCAAATTAATCTACTGGGGTTATTTTATCTGGTTGAGTCAGCCATCTTTATAAATGGAATATGCTGAGCACAGCTTGCAGCTCTCCCCTTGTATGCATGTGTATTTGCAAAGTGATGTCTCCACTGGAGATCACACTTTTGCTGTAAGCTATTTTGCCACAGGACTGAACGTGTTGCAGGGCTGGTGATATTTGCTAGAACCTCCTTCTAAAAAACAAGCTTAGGCCAGAATTTAAAAAGATGGAAATCCCAATAGTGGGTTGACAAATGGATGCCTTGTAGGTGACTGAGAGCTCAAGAGGGAATGCGTTTTAATAAGAAACCAGGGATGTTTTTCACACTGCCAGAATTCAAGCAGTCAGTGGTTGCCCTTGTGCATATAAAAACTGTTTGAGTCTTTGCTAATTGCTTCTTTCCTTTACTGGAGAAGGGACTATATTGTCTGAGAACAGACAAAACTAGGGAATAGGGGATAATTTTAAAAACTCATATTTGAAACCCAGGATTGGTACACACGAGTGCCAGTTTCAACTCCTGGCCTTGCCATCAGTTTCTGGAGCATTTCTGAGCAAACTGAGTGCCTTCCCCCCGCTTCCATTGCCCCTTTCTGTAACTCAGGAAACTGAAGCTTTCTTTCCTTGTGAGGGAGGGGTGTAGAACTGTCTCAGTTTATGTATAGAACATTGAGGATGAAGATGCCCTTTAGATGCTGTAAGGCCAAGCACTGCCGTCCTCTCCCTGTCAAAGCCCGACAAGACTGAGCCTGAAGCAGCACTGTGCCAGGCACAGTTCCCATTCCCCTCCTCCCTTCCCACTATCATGTGCTCCTCAACAATTTTTCCACTGTCTACTTAAAAATCAATAAAACAAAAGACTGAGGCTGAAGAAGCTCCACCTGGGGAACCCAAGGTCGAGGAGACCCCTGCTGCTGCTGTTGTGGAGAAGGAAGCCGTCCCTGCTGAGCCTGCCGAACCAGCAGAGCAGGCTGCGGTGAGTGACCTGTCCCCCACGCCACCTCCCGGGCCTCATCTGAGCCACCTTTCGTCATGGTGAATGTGCCTGCTGCATTTCAGCCATCCTTTCCATTCTTCACCGTCCGTCCATGGCTGGTTTCCCCAGCACCCGGCTGTGTCACAGTATGCCTCTCCAGCACATGTCCTCCTTTCAGCCCTAAAATGTCATTCCTTTTGCGTTTGGCATTTTAGACTGAAGTTCAGCTGAGTGATTGTGGTTTCACAGATTGATTGATTCCAGATGAACTTCAGAAGGGGAAAGAATTGATGCCATTTTTAAATGACCTTAGCAGTTCAAATTTCATTTCAAGCTGCGCTGTAAGCACTCAGCCAATGTACATCTTGTATGGTCCTTGCTAGATCATGAAAATACCAGAAGAAAGTGATTGTAATAATAAACGTTTATAAGGCTCATGGTTTTAGAAGTCAGCTGTGAGCTGAAGAGGGAACTCCAAGTGCCAGTTTGGAGATTTTTACATGTCAGCATTCAGGAAACAGTGGGAGAAGAAATGCAGCTCTGCAAGAAGAACAAAGCAGGGCACCTGATATCTGGTGGTCTGAGATGGTAGACATGGGATTTTTCTGCTGACTAGCATCCCTTTTTATAACAGGTATCCTAGTGAATATCCCTTTTATCCAACTGAGGTTCCTCTTCTACATGCTGCTGTCAGGAGGTCTTGGAGGTGGGTGATACCCACCCAGGCTAAGAAACCCTGGAGGAAGAATGCATCTGTTTTTGTAGGCTGACAGTTTTCATGCTTTCCTTGAGGCAATAACATGTTCAAAGTCTCTAATGAGTGTTTGTCACTGTCAGAATATGCAGATTACTACTGAAAAACTGGACAGAAAAAGGAATTGTTTTGTGGGTCTGTTCCTCTGCCACAGAAGCCAGTGGAAGCTGTATAGCTGTGCTTTTGGACCATCAAGCATAGTTTGGTGCTGTAAGTGTTCCCAGAAGAACAAGGTTCAGCTTGCTGAACTGCTCTTGGCCTTGAGTGAGTCCCTGTGTATCTTCATCTGTTAAGTAGGGATGGTGATACCCAATTCATCATAAAATTGGATGTCTTTCAGCAAGCATCTGATACACTGCCACGTGGGAAGCAATATTGAGTAGGCTGATGTAGATGCAAATTAGCTGAGGAAAGTGGAAGTAGCTGGCACCTAAAGATGTGGCAGCGCAGAGCACAGACAGAAGACTTATCAGATATGCAGCTACCATAGCGTCTCATGGATCTGTCTCTGGAGCTGGTCTCGTTTAATATTTTTATTAATGGCAATGTCTCAGACTCTACAAGCCTGATGGTGACATTTATCGATGACTCCAGGTTGGGTAGTGTCATTAACTTAGGGGGATAGCATTAGGCTCATTACTTCTACCCCCAAGGACAGGCTGGTTTTCTGCTGGCAGTGTTAGACCCATGCAAAAGCCACAGGTGATACTAAGCAAACTGCCTTCAGCAGAAAGAAGGAAGTACGAGTGTTGGTGTGCAAGGCTCTGGAGTACAAATGTAGTTTAAAGACCTTCTTAAAGACGGATTGATGAGTTTGCCTGAGTGGTTCCAGCTGTCTGCACCATGGGATTAAAAAATGGTATCCAGCATGAAAGAGGCAAGTTGAGTTTTAGCTGTAGCACCTGCCTAGTTACCATTCCTTCCTTACTCCCATCTTCCTAAGAGAGGAAAAATAATTTATTGTGGAAGGAAAGGAGGGTGGTGCTGGGTGGGCTGTTCTGGAGGACTTTGGGGGAAAGGGAAAATGATCCCTGTCTCTGTCGAACCTTTCCCGATCTCCGTGGACTCTTAGCAGCATCGCAGCTATGGAGGGAAGCAGTCTTGGTGTGTTCTCCAGAGCTATGTTTAGAGTTTAATTCTGATTACACATGCATGAATTTTGAGTAGTTATTTCATTTTTTTTAAATTCACTTTTCATTCGGTTCCATGGTACACACTGTAACAAGTGACTTCAGGATCATTCCCTTACCATAACATAACTGAACTAAGAAAGCTCCACAGTCTGTGGAGACAAGGCCCTTCCCCTCCTGTGTGTTTTCTTTTCAGTTGATATAAATCACAGTAATAACTTGTCAACTCTATAGTAAGGCAAAGAATGAAGTTGCCTGTCTATTTTGTCAAACTCTTGTCCAGAATGCCTCACGTCTAGTCAGAGTAAATCTGATAGTTTGGAATAAAGATGGAGGAAAGGAAGGTGGAGAGAGGAGGGATGGGGAATCAGTCATTGATCTGGAGCTCTCCTCTTTCTGTGACTGAATGGCAGGGAATAATATGGAAGAACAGATATTAATGAAGCTGAAAAGGTTATTTCTAGATGGTTTTATTTTGATTATCTGTAAGGATGTAATGAAGAAAAAAACTGTAAAAGAAGTTCACCATTTTTTCTAAAAGGAAGCCAGCTCCTTTTTGCCTCACTCTAAGACAAAGCTATGCTCTGAAGCCTGTTGCACATCTTAAGCACTAATTAAATGACAGGCTGTGGCTGCAGCACCACACATCCACTCATCGGCCAGCACAACCTTTTCAGATGATCTGTTTTGCTGCCTGACTGTCCGTGAAGAGTTCTGGGTCCACAGCCTGTGGGGTGCTGCTCTAGCCGAGGCACAGGACTGCAGAGCTGGTGGAAGAGAGGCACAGAGAAACACAGTGCAAGAGCCAGGCAATTTAAGAGCAATTGAGGAGGAAGACCATAGGCATTAAATAGAAGTTAAACAGCTTTGGTTAGGTTTGTGCTTGGTTTTTTGTTGCTTTTTGAATATGAAGTTGTCCTTGCTAATTTGGGAAAATAAGCTATAAGTGTTGATTTTAAAAATGTCCGAATTGGAGTCATTCTGCATTTGGCTGTGAGGGGTTGTTATTTCAGGAAGGGCTTTCCAGGACTTGCAAAGAAGAGTTTTGAAGATTAGGATTAATGACAAATATGATCAAAGCTAAGGAAAAGTACACTGAGTTGCAAAAAATGAAAATATGTCATTTCTCGACAGCAGTTCTGCATTCATTTGCTTTATGAGTGACAGTTTACTTCAAAAGTGAAGTTGTAAAATATTGATACTTTCTTATTGGGAGTCTTTTATCAAGTTTAGTAACTTCCAGTTTGGAGTGACAGCCACTAATCAGTTTAATTTTTCTGTGGTAAGTTGCCTGTCACATCCCATTAATCCAGAAAATTTATGGCATGCATTCTTCACTGTAGGAGCTTCACAGTAAATTTTCTGATAGGGTTTTCATTTAAATTAGGGAGAGAATGGTCCAGGGGATAGGGTACCACTTGCCGCTCAGGGAATTTTGGATTCAGTTACTTGCTGTTTTGTAGTCTGCCTGAGCAAAATTGCCAAGACTTCATTACAAGAGCTCATCAGAATTGCTGCCTGGGATCTCATTGCATATTTTTGTCTCAGTCCTTCAGGTCTCAAATGGCATAGAACAAATAGAGTTTTTATTAGTAGCTGTCAACAGCTGATCCTTTTTGGGGAGGGAATAAAATGTTTGGTAATTAAAGGGACAGAATGACCATGTGCACCAACAGAAGCAAATTTAACCATGGTGAAAAGTCCTTGAATGGAGCTCTGCACACCGAAACAGTTGTTCCCCTATTTCCATAGCATCCCCAAAGGCAGCTGTAAAATCCAAAGGATACAGTCTAAAGGATATAATGCATTAGCCACTGATTTATTTCTTTTTCAAATAATACTATCCCTCTCACCACATCAATTTTTCACATTCAAACAAAGGTGACATGAGGACATTATAATAAAGTGAAAGCTTATGAAATCTCGTTATTTCCCTTTCTTCGCCTCCTACATGTGAGACATAGCGCTTGGAGTTGACGGCACTGCTCAGAGATCAGCTTTTTGACTTCCGTTATGCTCATTAGTTTGGAAAGAGCCTTTCAGTGCTTTGGGTCTGATGCCTGCTTGGACTCTGATGTTCTCCCATTAAAGCAGTCAGACACTCAGCTAAATACTGTGGTTTTCAAAGCTGTGTATAAGCATATATGAAACTACCCCCTGATAAGCTCTTTGCACTGAGACACTGAGCAAGTACAGCAGAGGCCAGGAAACAGCCTGCAGCTTTGAGGGTATCTAATTATGGTTGAATCCCACTGTAGCTACAGTTCATGGTGCCCAAATGGCAGAGCATGTCATTTGGGAGAGCGATACAATGGTTAGATACAGAAGAGTGGTCAACTGTGTCCAAATCCTGAGTGTGCAGCTAAGTACAGGTGCAAAGTTGGAGCATGAGGCCATTAAAAATACATGGCTCTCATATACGGGAGAGAACTGATGTAGAATAATGTCATTCTGTTGAAGTCTGCAGCAGCAGATTTTTCTCTCTTTATGGAACCAGGGTGTTACTTTACTCAGATGTTATTTCAGTCGTCCTTTTTACTAGGCTTTCATGCCCTATAAATGGTACAGTTCACGCTACCGTGCCTCTCTTCTCAAACCCCACCATCCACAAAATCCCAACTTCCAGCTAATCAAAAAAACAAAAGCAAAATGCTACTAATTTGACTAGTGCACAATAGTCAAATTACCTTTGGGAATTCCCAAGCTTTGGGAAGCAAGGGGAGCTCTCCTTACTTTCCCCTTTTCCACCAAAACTGTGCTTTCAGTTAGCCTGGAAAGAAGTCCTCATTTGAAAATATGTATACATATATGTTAAATTCTTCTGCAAAGAGGCCCAAAGCTGGGCTGATGGGATTCTTATCAGAGAATATTTCCAGGGTATTATTAAGAGAAGGGCAGAGGCTGGCACGTTCCTGACTGTAAAGTGCAGGATGATGCTCATTACTGAAGGCAAATTGGCTTGTAAATACAGCTGATGGCAGAAATTCAACACTTTTTAATAGTAAAAGTAGGGAAGGCATCTATCTACTGACTTGCAGTTGGACATAAAGCTTGTATGGGCAATAGAAACATTTGTCTACATCTCTTCTGTTAAAAAAAAACAGAAGTGAGACTTCTGTGGGTGGCCATGTGCATGTGTGCATTGCTAGAGTAAGAAATAATTATATTTTGCTGCTGTTATTTGCTTTTTCTATTTAAGACCCTCTACAGTCTCCTCAAACTTACTATAAAATCAAGGATTCCATCGCAGAGGCTTGGAAGCTTCAAAAAAAAAAAAAGAATTAATCATGGGAAAAAAAAGGTTATATAACACTGTAATTTTAACAGGATAAAGCTGTGAGAGGTTTCTATGGTAACGCCACTGTCAGCAGCTGCCTTGCCCTGGCATCTGGACATTTTGGGGGCTTAATGAGGTGACTGCAGGCAATACTAGAAGATTAGATTAGAAAAAACATGAGTGATACGAAGTTTGGATATAACTGAGCATCCTTTTATTAAAAAAGAAGCATGCAACCATTTCAGCTGAAACTTGTAGAAATCTTGGAGTGACAATTGTGGGCGTGTGAAGGCAGTTAGCTGGAGCCTGAGTACTTGAGGTCTCCTAATTTCTGATTGCTAAAGCAGATGGTCTAATCTACCATGCCCTCACATAGGTTTGCATAATGTGTCTTCACCCTTACAGCTCTTTTGAAAAATCTGACCTAGCTGTGTTTGCAAAGCAGTCTCAAAATTTATTAGCAAAGCGGATTTCCATAATGGGGCTTTGATTTGCTTTTCCTCAGCAGAGCATCTTTAGAAATAGCCTGTGTCCTCAGGGAGTCAAACCTGAACAGAAAAAAAGCACTTCCAACTGTTCTGAATTTTAGCAATTTTGACTGTTCACCTTCTGTAGAAAAGGACCTAGTGTTAGGTGGTATCTGTGCTGTAAAAAGTACTATTTATGGGCAGCCCATTACTGTTCAGTGCATTCGATCCCTTGAACACCTAAATGGGTGTCAGATTTGGAAAACCACTGACAAGTGTCTAATTTTTTAAATGTCAGGCGCCTGCTGCATGTACCACTGAATATGGACCTAGAGAAAGGTGATTCTGCAAAATAAATGATGAACTTTGTGACCCACCTCTTTTGAACAGCCCTTTTAAATGAGTTGCAGTCCAACATGAGTGGAAGAAGTAAGTGTTTTGGAAAGTTTACCTTGAAACACTGGTGAGTTGCAGGGGCAGCAGCAGGTTGTAATGGGAACAGTTTGCGTCTTGGGTGGGAGAAATTTGAGCTTGCTGGAAACTGCAAGGTCAGCAGTGTTGTGGGTTGTTGCTTACTAAAAAATTCTTCAAAGCTGGTGCTGTTATGAGAATACTGATAATAAAAGTAAACAAAATTGTCCTTAGCACTTACACTGAGATGATGATAACACACGTAAAAGGTTTTATTTGGTGGTTTTTAGCCTATAACTACTTTTATTTTGGATTATATGTGGCAGCAAGAATCTTTCTGCTTGCTATATACTATCCCGTTTAGTTCCAGCCATTCATTTCATTGCATCCCATACATGCCATGCTTCCATTAAGCTTGATTAATACTGATTTATCTGCAGCCATTGCCTCAGCAGGAGTAAGGTGATGACCATATTTCCTCTTTATACAGGACAGTGTCGAGGCAGGGGATAAGAACACAACTGGAGTTGCTGAGAAAGAAGGCGAGGTACATATGAACAGCCTCAAGAGTGTGGTTGTGCTTTAATATCTTGAAGAGAATCGTGGCAAAAAAAATATCTGTCATTTGCATGTCGCCAATATGCAGGCCAATATGATGCAACTGTGACCTAGCTGCATTATCTATTCTAACACTGGTGTATATTGTAACACCAGAACACCTCTCATTTAATGCAGGATCTGCCTTAGAAACTGCCTGTTGCAG
This sequence comes from Balaeniceps rex, assembly GCA_013401315.1. Lineage (NCBI taxonomy): Eukaryota > Metazoa > Chordata > Aves > Pelecaniformes > Balaenicipitidae > Balaeniceps > Balaeniceps rex. Next base: position 17,935 of record VYZW01008198.1, read on the forward strand.
CAGTATAGTGTGATAAATATTTCAGGGCAGCAAACAAAGCAGCTCCGTGGTAGAAGGAGGTATAATGCTGTTTCTATTGATATTTGGAAATATGTTGCATAGATTCCCAGTAGCTTTTACACTTCCCATAGATTTGTTTGCCTAGCCTTCCTGCAAACATCTTTATAAAAAGAAAAAAACTTTGATTAATCATTTATTTTTCCTAGCACAATATGCTCTGAACTAAAACAGATATTTGAAAATAATCATGTTACGAGTTTGTTTGCTAAAGCACAAATCCGGCATCAAGTTAGATACAGTTAAAATCAAATTACAAAGCAACTGAAAAGCTCAGTGACATACTTTAAGCTCTGCACGTGTGGACTCAAATGATTGTATTTTGCTTATATTTCTTCAGAGGCAATAAAACTACTTACCCTGAATCCTTCTATACTGAAGTGAAACTATAATGTGTTCAAATGTGCACAGAGAGCAGAATAAGAGGAGTGGCTACATATTAAATGCAGGGATAGAAGTAGGGACTGAGAAAGAGATTGTTAACTCCTAGTTATTAATCACTTAGGATTTGTATCTGACAACCTCCTTTTTTGTTATTCATTTTGGTGCCACAATGTATACAACCATTCACTTTGGTTTCAGAACATGGTGAGTCCAGCTGTCTGAGCTTGGGTTTGTTACCCTGCTGTAAAGCAGCATTAGCTCTGCTAGAGTCAAGGATGTATCTGTGGCTCCAGGGTATCCCAGTGTCACTGGGCAGTGAGTTTGGGACTTACTGGTACTGTGGTTTTCACCAGCGCTGCCACATCTGCATAAAAATCAGTGGAATTACACTAGCAAGAAAGTACAGGGTGGCAGTGGTAGATCAAGCCCAGCTTGGTGTTGACACAGTGCAAGAGAGTGTTGTGTTACTTCTCTAGCCTTGGCTTGTCACTCCCAACAAGTATGGTCCAAGAAAAAACACGCAAGAAATTCCTCACTATCCTGCGAGCACCGAGGCTAATTCTTTGAAGTCTTTCCCCATTTTTTCTAATACCACTTGTCCTTATGAGGTTGAAGTCTTTTATCTGGTGAGTTTGACCCTGTGTTCTGTTTAAAATAGCAGTATTACTGTACGCAGAAGAGCTGCCATAAGAGATCAAGCTATTTGCTAAGCTGGTATCTGGCCACCTGTGGAGGGTGGTCCCTTTGATACTGTAACTTGCATAACAAATTCTTCAGTACTACCCCAAAAGTCTTCCAAGACTTCGCAAGCAATTGATGTATTCCCTAAAGCATGATGATTAGTTCCTCTTGATGTTATATTAGCTAGCTTAGCTGCCATTATAACTGTCATAAAATATTACCCAGTCCCTTTCTAAATCCAGCCATGGGGCGAGACCTTCAGCTCTGGAAAACTGGCGTAGCTCAGGGAGCTCCTTTGGCAGACCCCCAGTGGCAGGCTCAGTACCCCTCCTCCTCTCCCTGGGCTCGTTCTTGCTGCTGAATCTGTGGCATTGTGTTGAGCTGACAGCAATGTTAATGAGAGGAGAGTGCGACCGTATGAATCAGCTGCATCCTAGGTAAAGAAGCATTCAATTCTGCTGCAATTAAAACAGTCAAGTGGTTCTTCTATCGCAGCCCTTATTATACTGGATGACCCTTTCTTTGTCCCCTGTGTGGTTAGTATAATGGGACAACTGGCCAAATTTCAATAATACTGCTAGAGATAGCGAATTTGGAATACTATTAGACTGTCTAATATTATTGATGACCTATGGAAAAGAGGTTTGTAGGTTTGGTTTTCAATATGAAGTAAGGTAATACAGGTAACTATATCTGCAAGTATGTGGTTCACCATAGCTGGGTATGAATTCAGTGGGATGATCCTCCCTTTGTGTTTTTTTTTTTTCTTTTCTGTATTAATCAAATATATTTGAGGCTGATAGTAAGGTTCATTCTGTGCTACCTCACATGCGTTGTGGTAAAAGCTTTTTTTAATCATCTAGCTTGCATTGTTTTTGTACTCTAAGGCACAAGAACAAATGATTACGCAGTTGTGAGCTGTGGTATACATTCAGTGACTCATGGCTACAGGCTGTGAGAGTGTCACCCTTTCAGTGCAGAGCATTTGAGAACTGATTCATGTAAATTAGTATTCTCCTCCTTAGTGAAATAAAATGGGCTATACAAATCCAATAAATAGAAAAGAACTGTTGATCCTAATCACAACAGACAGCAAGATCAATTTCTGCAGCATGCTGTTAGAAGCACATGGTATAAAATCAATCTGATATGCACTCTGTTCCCCCTTTTTCCTACTAGCCTCTTCCAGGGCTTTTACACTCAAAATTTGTTTGAATATCTTCTTGGGTCAAGGCTCCTAAAATCGGTAATGCTATGAGTGGCAGGCTTGCGTGCCTTACAAGTCACAGGAGAAGATGTCAACATCTGCCCATGTCCTTTGAGGTTACTTTTTATGATAGGGTATCCTTCGTCAGCAGCGTTTTCAATTTAAACTAAAGCTTCTCCAGTGATTTCTGCAAAACCCTATAGTATTTTCTGCCTTCAAGGACTCCAGAAGAATTTCTTTATCACATCAATTAACAGCAGCGAATAGGAGTAGTGTTGAATATTAGATATTGCTAAAAACAATGCCTGAAGAGTGCCCATGAACAATTGCAGGTAGTTCAAGTTGAGTTCAGGTAGCTGAGTTAGCCTCATCCGTGGAGGAAAATCAAACTGAGGAAACAAAGAGTATTGGGCTGTTAACTGGAGATCAGAGATATTTCTGCTAACTGTAGCTTGACATTGGTACCTAGAAAACAATTTTTCTTCCTGGTGCTATCTGCTGTACATTAAAAATTCCATATTGAAGTTAATTGGATTAGCTGAATGAGTTTTGTCATTTACCTTCCACCCTCCAACCCTTAAGATTAATCCACTGTAAGTATATATCCAATATGCTACTGTAATCATATACCAGTATATACCAATACAAAAATTAGGGTGATACATAGATTACAGCATTAGCCTCTGCTGGATGAAGGATTCAACATTGATCTATCTATCTGACAGGTACTTTTCCATGCCCGTTTCAAGAACTGGAACAAAGCACAGGTTAACTTTTCAGCATGGACTGATCACAAATGCTTTAGTCATATCCAGACTGAATGGGCTTTTATGTATGTTTCTTTTTTTTTATACTGACCTAGCTATAGATCTTTACAGTTATATTTTTTCCTGATATCTGATGGAATCTGACGATTTCTGATCTTTATCCAGCTGTAGAATATATTTGCTTGCTGATATAGCCCGATTTGCAAGTCTCTCTATTAGAAAGGAATGTGTAGTTAAGGCAATATTTTTGAAGCCAGCACAGGTCTAGAGGTAGGTGATAGTAGCTCTAGAAGGTTTGGAGCCTCCTCCCGAGAACAGACTCCACTAGCAGGGTCCTGCGGACCCCTGGACAGCTTGCAAGCTCCTTCTCCTCAGCAGAAACCTGTGGTGAATTTCTTCCACAATACAGCTTGAAGGCAAGAGAAGGAAAAAATACTAGAGCCTTGGCAAACTGTTACTCCACCAGTAACACCTAAGGGCTCTGCTAAATGTGCCTAGTGAGGTTTCATAAATGTCTCTCTCCCACCTGCTAATCATCTCCACCGTGCAAGCTTACCCCTACGCTCACCGCGTGGTGCATTGGGGCAGGACGGCAACCCCCAGCGCTGCTCTCACCCACAAATCAGGAGAAACCCCAGTGAAACCAAGGCCATGGGTTGGCACCACCCAGGGAGGTCGCAGAGCAGAGGCTGGCCCATGGTCTCTCCAGCGGATATCCAGAACTCGTATCCTGAAAGGTCACTCCTTTCTGTTGTTTGTAGGGGTTACCTGCCACCGAGGGGGCTGTGGCAGCAGAAGACGGTGCGGCTGTGACAGCAGGAGCTGGTGACAGCGCTGCTACCACTGAGCAGGAGGGTGTTGCTGAAGGTGACAAAGCTCGGGGAGAAGAAAAGGAGGCTGATGTGTCTCAGGTAACTCATGTCGGTGCACGGGAGAGTGTGTTAGGGGAATTGGGACAGGTCCAGCAGCCTGAGAGAGGCAAGGCTGCTGCAGCTCTGTGCCCCCAGCTCCAACCGGTAGCAAGGGTGAGGCGCTCCTGGGATAGCCCTGGGAGGGGCCCACACAGGGTGTCCCTTCTTCTGAGTCCTTAATTTGAGTTGTGCCTGCCTCTGTGCCCCTGTGCTCTTCTGGGCTTGAGGAGATGGGACTTGACAGGCTGATGGCTCCTGTGATGGGCGTGGGAGCAGCATGGGCAGGGTATTGTTTGGGCTTCCCCTCCTGCTGTTGTCTCGCTGTGCTGCTCTGTGGAGGCGAGCAGCTTTGTCAAGTAACCTAACACGGCTTTCTGGAGAAATAGGCAGAGAAAGTAATGGATTTTTCTTGTCTCCTGGCACCATGTCCTATCAATAGCATTACTTTGTTTTATGTAAATCATGGTGGTCAAGCTATGTATCTGCATTTGGCCTGCTGCCTTTTCTTCTGTGACCTCTGAGGAGCTGGGGAACAGCTACTAGAGCGGACCCTGCAGCTGGGCAGCCAGTTGCCACCTCCTGTCATTGCACGTTGTATTTCTCCTGGTCACCAGAACAGGATGGTCTGGCAGAGGATCAGTGAACATGTTCTTTTCAGGTTGGATGCTCCAACAGGTTTCATTAAATGCTTTTTTCCTAGGCTTCATTATTGGTCAGATGCTACCTACTTAGCCTTTTTTGCTCTCTCTGCTCCCAGTTACATTGCTGTAAATCAGGAGAAATCCCTTCAGTCAGTCAAAGAAATAGGTCGTGTTTCCTTCTTTTATCACCTTTGTATCATTATTATCCTGCTGACTTGAATTCCCAACGAAATATAGGACAGTGACTCTGGGAACTTGTGGCTTTACCCAAACCCACCCAAAGTTAAAAGCAGAGTGGAGGAGAAAGGTCTGTTAATTTCCATGCACATTGAAAATGAAACCCAAACTACCTGCAGAGCATTTTTATTATTTACTGCAATAATTTGTGGTAATATAGAAAGTAGACTTAGGAGGACTAAGGGGAACAGTGAAAACAGGGAAGTGATTACTCCTTTACATTCTTGCACAAGTACTGTTTTCTGTCTTAATGTAAGAATCCACTGTGGAGAAGAAAGAAATCCCCATTCCCATATTTGCCCTGTGCAATAAACAAACAACTGTGTTTTCCTGCTTGAAATAAAGTACTAAATACTCTTACGGTGCTTTTGTGGTGTGTTTTTTTTTTCCCCAGGAAAAGGTCAGCAGCATCCCTGCAGTAGTAATAGAGCCAGCATCAAACAATGAGGGGGAGGGAGAAGAACACGAAGTCGTCATGAACGAATCCAAAGATGCTGCAGCAGAGAAGGGCACTCAGGGCACTGACACTTCTCCCAGTGAAACTTCACAAGTTGGAAGTGAGCAGAAACCCACTGAAGAAATGCAGGCTGCACCTTCTCAAGATCAGCCTGTTCCAGCAGAAGACGCAGCTTCTGCAATGCCACCCGGCTTTCTCTTTAAGGTCTGCTTCTTTGTTCTTCTTCAGATCTAGCTTCTGTGGATGTGTCTGTCTGTGCAGGCAGTGTAATGATTTCTGGAGGCCAAAGAACACTTAGTTTAACAGCCAGACACATGCACGCACATATACACACAAACAGATCTTTAACATTGAGTTGTTGCTTCATACATGAAGTCTGAGAAGATACATTTTCTGCACACCATTGTTGCTGTGCATATCCTTATGTAGCTGTAAGACTGATGGAAGTACAAGAACCCTTTCATCTCACCAAATTACTGCTGACAATAAATACATTGAGTAAAACTGCACTGCCACAGAGTTAGTCCGCAATATTGTATGATACATGCTAACTATATCTGATATGCTAACAATATATTTGATCTTTAAGGGTTGTCCCTTCCAACCCAAACCATTCTATGATTCTATGAAAATTAAAAAATAGCATTTTTCTGGCCTGAAAATCTATAGAGGAAGTTTTGGTTCTATTGAAACCCATGGGACTTCTACAATTCGCGGTAATGAAGCTAAAATGTCATTCTGTGACTTTAGTAATATTATAGTTATAAACTGTTAGGGTAACCAAACAGAAAAGTTTAATGAGGTGTAGGCAAAATTCTCTCCTTGGCTGGCAAGACCCATAGGGTTTCTTGGTTCACAAGATTCTTTGATAATGCTTCTCACTTCAGAATCACTGAGCAGCAGAAAAGCTCCTTGAGGGTGGATGAACTTTACATGCGTCCTATTATAATTTGCATAGTTCAGACTAATTAGTCCCATAGCACTCCGTAAGTATGCCATTCTTCTTGGTCTATTCTCATTGCTCAATATTTTCAGCAAACTTTGAGAATAACATTAAGGTGAGGGTGAACAGTATCATGCAACTCTGACTCAGACATGGTGACATAGTTCATCTTTTGTTTTTCATCACACTCTCTTGGGTCAGACATAAATAAGGAGAAGCAGAATATTTGCCTGCCATCTGGTTCTTGATGCCATTTTCTTTCATTATTGCAGAGTTACCATGGAACTGGCTGTGCTTTGAGAAAATTAGAATAGCATGTCTCTTAAGGAGGTAGAACCATTTAGTTAAAATGGTCTGTTCACAACGGCATGCTGATCCTGCCAATGTTTTAATAATCGCCCCTTTGAAAGACAGATAATTTTGGCATGCCCATCAGCCAGTAAATGGGGGCCCTTTCCAGGGCAAACATAAAGTAGGGTTGCCATTACTCCCCTCTCTGATCACCTATTGAAATTGGTGCTGTACGTCCCACTCAAATTTCCATGGATGTTTATTGCAAGAATAATACCCAGTGACCACAACAAGAGAATGAGTAAGAGGCTGAAATATCAGTTCCTGGGAGTCTCTCCCAAGTTTATTTGCAAAATCCTGCCGTCCCTCTCTCAGATCTAGTAATGATAGTGGGGAATGAAAGCAAATTCCTCACACAGAAGAAATAAGGGTAGTAGGACTTGTCTGAGAGGCAGGACTTGTGGGGTGTTGCAGTATCACCTGTCCTTGAGATCCTGTGACCTTGGGAAAGGATCTTAGGTTTCCTTCAGTAGTTTCAGGAAGACTTACTTAAGCTGTCCCTGCTTCCAAGGATATGAACAGAAGACATTGACATGAATCAATGTCAACATTAATGATTTGAATGTACCTATCTATAGCCATATGTTTGCATAAAGAAGGCACATTATTCTTTTTTTTGCAATAAAGATTTAACAGAGAATTTTGTTGAGAAAATGTCTCCATTTAGATCATGTCTATATGTTTGGTGTTATTTTCTTCAGGTTGAAGTTCTACACGATTTCGAGGCAGCTAACAGTGATGAGCTTAATTTAAAACGAGGAGATATTATACTAGTAATTCCTTCTGAGACCACAGCTGATCAGGTAAAAACATGTGGTTCTTTCTTTTGCAGACGTTTTTCTTTGTTTCATTTTATTTCTCACAGGTTATAGTTAATGGAAAATGTGTATTCTAAATGTCCTTACTGTTAGAAAATATGAAGATTCTAATTTTGTCTTTGTACTTGGTTCCATTTGAGACTAAACGGCACAGTTGGCTACAGCTAAATCCCAGATACATGCTACTAACGGGATCTGGCCTCAGCATATTTTCTAGGGCTTTTTTTATGCTACTTTGTAGTGGATTTTATACAGGCACACATGCACACAAAGACTTAATACGGAAGATGAACTACAAATTGTGCATTACGTTGCTATATATCATCTTTTCTTAACATTGCAGCAGAACTAGATGTTCAGAGCTTTTACATGTGGATCTGGAGAAATAATACAAATTCACCCACAGAGAGCACTGAGACTGCACACAAATTGTGGTGTCCTACAGCCAGAATGTATGGAGGTGCTGCTATGTGTGCTGCATGCCTCTAAAACTAACTCTGCCCTCTGGAAGCCTGAACCTGAATTAAACAACAGTTTAATTTCATTTAAGTCATCTAATTTTGTTTTAACAATGTATTTCATGTGAACTTTTAAACAATTTTATTCCATGTGTTAAATTGAATTGCAGTGAAGTGAATTTGATTTTAAAGCCACTGCTTTAAAAGGGAAGACCATACTGTACACTGTTAGCACCAGCCACTTCTTGGGCACCTGTCAGTGCCAGTACTGTTGGTGAAAGGTCTCCAGTTGATTTGGGGGTTGAGAGGTGGGGGACTGGATCCTGCCCAGTGAGGTAGCTAAGAGCAGTGCTCTAAATGAAGAATATTTCTTAAAAGAGGTCTAAATACTAACGCCCTAAGCACATATGAGTGCTGCAGACTGTATTTGAAATTGTTTCGATGGTTGATGCTGTCCAAAGGTGGGTAATAACCAGTGTTCATCATCTCGGCTGAGCTTTATTTTAATACAAGAGACAAGTAATTGGTTTTTGTGTGTGTGTTTATTTAATTTCAGAATAAAAGATTTTTCTTTCAGCAGGGCACTTTGCTCTTTTTATAGGGATAGATTCTGTTATCCGTACTTAAATTATGCTGCGTCTTACCTCATGGGCAGTTCAACTGATTTCATTATCAGTATTTGCAGAATAGGACACTGCTGTAAGGATAGCAAAATCTGCTCTCTGTCTTCACTCTGGCTTTCTTAGGATGTTATGTATTAAATATGCTTAATCTTCACTTGGTGAATCCACAAAGTATATTCTTCTCCTTGGTGTGCATCGAAATTCCATTAGCATTAATTGGAGTAAATTGTGTGCAATGATGGAGAAAATAAACCTTTATGTATTCATGTTTCTGAAAACATTCTGGTCATATCTTTATTACTCAGTACGTATTTGCCCTTCATGTTTAACATCACTATAAAGCTTAATCTTTTTGTCTTTTGCTGGGTACTTTGTTGATTTATATAGAGTCTTTTTATCTTTGTTATTCTTTATTCTCCTTCAAAATTGACCTGTCTAAAACCATAATTCTAATATAGCTGGTAGCATCAGCCTGTGTTCCCCATTTGAAGCAAACCAGTCCCACCCAGGGACCCACTTCAATTTTTCCATTAGTCATGAGTGGAAGTTATTATCCAGTAAAACTGTTAATTCCTTCCTACAGTCTATTCTGCCTGTGCTAGAAAGCTGTAGTTCCTCTCTCCTTTCTCTCAGATATTCCACATGCTTCAAAAACGTGTCCCCAGTTACATGTACCCAGCCAATGTCATGCATAAGCTGTATCTGCTTTAATGATGCTTATTTTGGGGCAGAGAGCCAGTACACCACCACACGCAGCCACTGA
>VYZW01008206.1:7573-17711 GCA_013401315.1 Balaeniceps rex
AAAAAAAGCCAAAGGCTTTACCGTTCTTGGGTCCAGATGCCTAGGCAAAAAAGGTTTTAGTTGATGATCAAATGATAAAGAGCTCTTTGGAGAATCAAGTGTGAGCTTGCAATTAGTGTCAAGTCTAGATTTCCTCTACATATTTTCCCCTTTTTATTTGTACGGGATACAAGATTAGTGTCACTAATTAGTGTCTAGTCATGGTATAATTCTGTAGGGTTCATGCAAGTCTTTACAAAATTATTTTAAGTGCATGTGGAAAAATGTTTATAAAACCTACTAGTTTGTGCCCTCAAATAAAAGTAAGTACAAAGAAAGTCAAAGCAGAGTGGCATATTTTTAATGGTTCTTTGGCCTCTCGCAACGCTTCCCCAGAATGACAGGATGATGGACCCATTACTCCTCTCTTGATCTAACATCCAGCATGCAGCTGAAAATGTCCCAGGCCATAAGTGACAAGTCTTGTAAGTACCATCACTGCTGAACTAGACTATTTTAATTTCTGCCTTTGTCAATCTGCAGTAATGAGCCTGTCTGCTGCATCACCAAAGGAAACCACACTAATCTTTCTGAAGACGTCTGTTTGAAGTTCCAGACTTTATGCAGAGGACTCACAAATACGAGTGGCTACCCTGCTTATGGCCCTTTTGAGATATTATTAAAGCTCAGATGCCAAAACTTTAGAACCATACTGTACTACACGACCTACAAATGTGAACCAAACTCCAAAGAAAACTCTCTTATATAGAAGGAATTTACATCATCTTACTAGACTGAAAACAAACCAACCAGGGTGACAACTGAGTGCACAGTATGGCGAGGAATGAAACCCTGGATGCTATAGCCACTATATTACTAAAATTCATCACAGCTATGGTAACTGAAGTCATGAATATGAAACTCCGACGGTAGCTAAATTCCATAGTATCTTAACAGAAATATTGCAACTTCATGTAATCACCTAAGGTGTTTATTTTTGTACTTAATTTTTTTGTACTGAGGCCTGAGGTTTCTTTGCTGAATCATCAGACTTCACATCAGCAACATCAGTGATGCCTAACGTTTTGGGTTTTTTTAATGAATAGAGTTCAGCTTTATCCAACTGTTCACTGCCTTGCTTGGTGCTTACTTGTACAAACCCATTAAAGTGAACAGAACTATTCATGACAGTCAGTACCAAACCTGCACCACCAACGCTGACCACTGGATTCATACTCTACAAAAAAATTTTGGAATATCTTCTGAATGAAAGTGCAATAACATATACATTTATAAAGGATACAGATACCAAGAACTCTTAATCTCAAAGTGAATATAAAAAAAGCTCTATTTATGTGTGAAATACCAAAGAACCATTAGAATTTTCTTGTTTTGTGCTGTAGTTATGTACGAAAATATTCGACCTGTTCAGGTAGCTATGACTACGAGTGAAATACCATCTGTATTTCATGATCATTCAGTAAATAACTTCTGGCAGTGCAGTAAAAAGACTCATAAACTGTGTGATTTATTTGATAATGGAATAATGTTCTTTGCAGACCCAGACTTTAAATTTGATTTACCTGCACAGAATTTTTATAAGCATATATACACGAGATTGATCATATTTTAAACATATTCTGAAGGAAAACTGGGGTGGTGCACTTAAGGAGAAACTAAAATTAGAAGCTCGAATTTTAAAGAAAAAAATTCAGTCAAATGTATAACAAACAGCAGAAACAGCATTTTAACTCTTCACAGAAAAAAAAAAGATTCAACTCTTCCTATTAGGAATGACTTATTGATTGATAGAGCCTCTTCCTTCTTTGGAAGTGATTTAAATTGGTGAAATTTTGCACACATTTTTAGACACAGTTGATCTTACAACTGTATGAGAAAGACATGGGGAAAGGCTGAATTAAAACTGGATCTGTGTGGGTTTTTTCCCCACAGAACACCTCATTCTTCTGATCCTTCTAGTGTTGCTGTCATACATATTCATTGAGTGAAACACTTTAAATTTGATAGTATTCCAAGGTCCTCCACAGACCTAATGCTTCAGCTCAAGGGAGCTCTGAAAAATCCTGGTATTTTTCTTGTATTGAAGTATACTGGGTTTATAGCCTAAAGAGGCCCCGTGACTGAAGAGACAGCATTTGCCCCTACCTGTTGCTCTCAAACAAGGCCCACAGGATTTTTAGGGACACATGTTGACATATAATGGTGCTTTCACTGCCAATCCTAGACAAATTTAACCTATGCTAAACCTGTCAAGTTGGTCTAGTCTACTATCCTCACTCTTTGAACTGAGTAATAAGTAACCGAATTTTTCACGTGTGCTTTTGTTGTTCTTTTAAACTTGACCACATCTTAAAAAAAGTTGTTAATGGCCACCAGAATCTAAAGCAACTGTTAGTAAAAATGTACAAGCAACTAAAGCATACAAATCATGTGTGAGTATCTGTTCACTCAGGTTACTAATTTCAGGCACAACTGTGGTAAATAGTCAAGCATAACTGCACTTACATAATCTTAAATTTATGTCAAGCATATGAATGAGAAATTTGAGAAGTTATATATAGGCAAGTGGAACAAAAATTCTGCATTATAGTGCTTGAAAGCTGTCATAATTGTGAAATTCTAGAAAGCACGTCTTAATGCATCACCACATCCCATTTTCAGCATAATTTATAATACAAAGGGATATTCTGTATACAATATTCTGCTCTCATTACATAGTTTCTCAGGCAAATGAATTATTAGAATTTTAACGTGCACAATATTCAATAAAGTATGGTCACATGCCTTTGCGAGACACTGTTCAGTCTTTGTTTAGCAGATCATTATGCACCTTCCCATGATGAGAAGAATAGGATAGAAATTACCAGATTATTGAGCACTGAAATGGTTCTATATGCTGAGAAGTATCTTTCATAACTCACACAATATTACAGATAATTAAAAATCTGATAACTCATTTTGTGGCAGAGATATTAGTGAGCATAAAAATGGTACAAATGAATCAATCCCATGGTACAGAACAGAATATGAAATTCAATTTAATAGCTCTTATTACTACATGAAGATAACTGTACCAGCCTTATATAAAAATATATATATAGTCACACATATAGTGCAATTTACAAGCAATTTATGAAAAAGGAAGTGCCTCACAAATTACTACATGATACTAAATATCTACAACTAAAGATACCTTAATATGTAAGCTATCTAAATAATTCAAGATATGTGGGATGAAACAGGACATTTAATTGGTATAAAAGTGCAGAAAGTTCCCCACTTCCAAAGCCTACATCTTAATGTTATTTTCACACAGAAAAAATTATTCTGACAACATAGAATTTCTTGGCAATAAAAAGAAGTAGACTATTTGCTAATTAAAGATAACTGGAGACCAGTAAGTGTACTGTTTGAAGGAGATTCAGAGGTGTGGTATACTTCTGATCTGTTTATGAGGAAAATTCAATGTAATTAAATTTGTATTAATTGTTTCTCTCTGTCTCATTCCCTCTGCCCCCATCCCGATTGTTTTCCATTTCAGAACAGTACACTCCTCTGAGACCTTAACAGACTAGTTAAGGTGATGTACTATGGCATGATTTCATTTCACGTGATTTCATAGTGTTAGATTCTCAAAAGCACGCAGCATGCAGACTCACATTTGTCCTTTAACTACTCAACTAGGCACCAGAGCAAAAAGGTTGATTCCACCATAGCAAAACTCATCAAACCTTTTGTTAAGCTGTTAGGTACATTTTAACAGACTCCCAGAAATGCTACCTGCATTGGCCACCTTACTGTCAGTTCCTATTAAAATTCCCAAACCAAACTGAAATCCTGTAAGGATAAATACTCTACCATAGCCTGGGAACAACTGTGCTAATATAACTCACTATTTCCAGTAGAAAGTGGCTATCCTAATCATGACACTAAGTTTCTGAGTATGAGTCCTGTGAGTTCAAATCAAGAAAGAGATTCAAACTAAACTAAATATTCATGTAGGTATTAAAAAAACCACCACATGGGCCACCTTCCTTCCAGCTCACGTCTTGCAGACTTACTTACCACCATTCAATGGTCTATTACCTTGAAATTCATGCCAGGTTTGTACCTCTCCGGGGTACAGCTAGACACTCTGTGAGAACATAAAGCTAAATCACACAGTTAGCATTTCACTATCATTCAACATGAAAACAATTTCAGCTGATCATTCCTCTTATATTAGATTCAGCTCAAATTTCTGCTTATGCTATGAACTTTTATGAAATTCTTTATAATATCTGATCCATCCAGAAACGATACACTTGCTGGTTTGTGTCTTTATTGAGGTAGATGGACACTTTCAGTCTCAGTTTTGTCATTGTGCTAGACCTTCTCAGCTTTCACCCCTCCTCCTTCTATCTCCTTTGGCTACAGATAACCTGGAGTTCTGCTGGCTTTTCAGAATGTTTCTACTTTTAATATCATTTGGAGCAATATCCCCCTGCAGAACATAAATGGACGGTTCTAAAAACCTTTTCTTTCCCAAAGTAAATTATAACGCTCTGTCATGGTTGCACTATTAGTGTGAGAAGCAGGAACATTTCCTAGAAGAAAACACCCTACGTATTTCACTATGATTTGAATATAAGCCATCTACACACACACATTATTAAAAAATCTGTATGAAAATAATGCTGGTGTGATATATTAACTGAAGTGTCCTGAAGTGTCCTAGTTGCAAACATCTACAAATTTTGTTGACATACACCCATGGTTTTGACACAGAAATGAATTCAGACATAAAAATTATTTGATTTATAAATAAATGAAGAAAATATATTTTGGATGGAGTTGCTGCACTTCTGTATAAAACCACTGCATTGACCCCGACTGAGCAACCATTGCACGTTTAGGAGTGATTCACCTAACAGTTCACCTGAGCAGGCACAGGACTGTGCCATGCTGCCTGTCCAGCGTGGCCTTCAGCCCTGCACTGGGCCGCACAAATACCTCAGCTGCAGGACAACCTCAGCCAGCTCACTGTAACAGAGGAGCCTGCAGGCAGTGATATTTGGTACCGCGACTACGCTACTGCCCTGGCCTTGCCGTTATCTAGAAATGCAGCAAGACAGTCTCACGCAGCTGCAAGCACAGTGTGGGAAAATCCACCCAGCCTCCGTCCAATGCTGCATGAACGCAGGGTGCCCAACATCTAAAGGGACATTAAGATTTACTCACTAACCATTTTCCACTTTTTATTCTTATTAAAGCAGTTGTCTTATTAAGCCACTTGTTGCTGGGTCTTTGTGAGATCCAGACAGAACCCTGTACCTTGCCTCTCCCTTTCTGGACCCCATGGTCCTTCCCCCAGTGCAGAACAACTGCTGTGTTTGATGTACTTCCCCATCTGCTTCAAATTTGCATTGGACAACCCCACACCACATTAGAGCTCAGCAGGCCGTAGATGGCAGCAACTCTGGACAGACTTGGCTTCTTAGCCAGTATCCTGTATTCCACCCTAGGGCCACACACAGCCACATCAGGTGGATTAAGTTAACAAAACCCCACCACAGTCGAGTGCCACTGACAACATCTATGGATCTTGCTCATAGTCCAAAGGATTTTTTCACAGAAGAAAACACCTCACACAGAACCCTGGACTGCCGTTAATACACTCTATTTGGTTTCAGTTATCTTCACCTTTAATACAGAGCAAGTTTCTGTCAGTCAACTTAAAAATAGGAACAAAGTCTAATAGCAATTTGCCAACAAGTCTTTTATTTCTAAAATATGTTATGTAGATAAGGAATACTTGAAAGCTTAATGACTTCTTACTAGATCAATGATAGCATATAAAGGTGTTTGTCTTTTTAAGGGGAAAAACAAAGGGTTTTTGGCTCCAGGCTCATTTCCTTTGAATATTCTTTCAAAATTTTCAGAAAAAGTTAGAAAGACTTTATTTAGCTTTAACAAGGTCAACAGACCAAAGAAAAAACGAAAATGAAAAGAAACAGCTGGTACCAGAATGGAGGAGGAAGCAAACTGAAAAGCAATATACACTTGAGAATCATAGGATTTCGCTATTTGAAACCTCAACATTATCAAACACTTTCCCTAAAAATCACCCCCTTTTTAAAGTTCCATGTTGCCTTCTCCTCAATGGATTCTGAATTCAGCCTGCCCAGAGCTCTTTGACTAAGCTTGAACACTACTTATATTGACCACCGCAACACACCCTCCAGTCACTACCAATGCTACTATCTGCAGTTTGAGATATTGCCAAAGGCTGGGTGAGTAGGGCTCTTGGACTTCCAATGTTGTGACTGCTTCAGCACATGAAGGATTAACAATATGGCACTTCTTCAACAAGTGACAAATTCTGAAACAAAAAGGTCAGATGATCTCAGAACCACCTAGGTATCAAAATAAAAATTTATTTCCATGCAGATTTTTATGATAGCTGTCTTTATTTCTTAAGGGAATTGTCCCAGTTGACTGAAATGACACTCTCTGAGATACACAGCAAAAAGTGAATGTGACCAGTTCTCGTACTTATGGGTCACCCCTGTCAGACTGTGTTGATAAATAGAACAGTCTGTCAGCAGAGAGTAGAGAAGATTTCTTTCAAATTAAGCACACCCTAGAGAATACTTTCTGTCTGGGAGATACTGAAGTAGAAGGTATCTTCTTCATTAAAAATACTGAAAAGTTTACTGGGCATTTCAGGAGAAAAAAAATTAAAAGCGTCACATTTTATGTGGTTAGAGAGTCTAGTACATACCCCAAGATTATACCAAAGTATCATATAAATATGTGAATTGTTCCTTCAGTTGTAGCCATTATTTTAACGCCTTGGTTAAGCACAAGAAAATGTTTCTTATAAGGGTTTGTTGCATTTTTCAGAAGTAGTCTATAGCTCACTGTAGATGGGCAACATTCAATTTTTCAATAATTGCAGGTAATTTCTTTTTTTAAAGGACTGAAAATACAGCTTAGTGAAACTTAAATAATAGTCTGTACATTTTTTCCAAAAGATTACAATACTCAAAATAAAAATTATGTTAAATCCAACACATACAACATTATGGAATTTTAAGTCTAAATTCAGAATTAGCACTGACCCCCACTTTTAGTGGCTTACCCCTACATTTTAGTTCAGAAATGGAGAGAGGAGGTAAGAATACACCCTAATCAACAATCCATTGAAAGAGGTAAAATTCTATTGAAGCTCAATGGGCTTTTTTGTATTTATAAAACAAAACACTATCTTCTTGTGGCAATTTTCGTTCCCAGGTTAGACTTTCAAATGCTAGCATTTTTTTCAGTATAGTTATAGGAATGAAAAACAGAATGGGAACCGGGAAGTTATTCCAAAATTTTGATTCTTAGAGCTTACCAACAGTCAGAAAGTCAGACAGAGATGAGACTGGGCCCTAGAATGGAAAACAGGTTCTTTCAGTCTTCACCACTACTTTGTTTTATGTCTGTGAATAAAGATCACTTCATTATAACATCCCACAATAACAGGTTACTGCAGTAGTATCAATAGGGCTTTAGGAGCATACTCTTACTTTAATACATGTGTGTTAGCAAACAAGTAAGAGAAACCAATGAAGATGACTTTTCCCTTTAAGCCTGAATGCCAGACTGCCAATTCGAAACTTGGATTATAAAACCATCTCTTCAGTCCAGTGGGAAAATTATGTATTAGCTACTTAGGGCTTTTAAAAAGACACAGTCAGTCATGCACCAAGGGCAGAACTTGTCTTTGGGGCTTATTTCACAGACTTTTTGGTGCCATATCAGGAGATCACAGATTTGTGACTCCATAGATTACATCAGGTTACTGTCTCCAGCTATCGGTATTTCCCATGGAAAGAGTGCTAATAAGATGCAATAATCAAAACCACTGACAATGTAGCAGAATGCTTGAAAGGTATCATTGTGGTAAACACTCTTCCTTCAGATGCCACTAGAGTAACTATGGAATTCATAAGGCTTGACTTTAACAATTGGCAAGTGTTCTGTATTGCTGCTGGTTTATCACTTGCAGAAATTGTTTTAGTAACAGTCTTTAGAAATTTGTTATAGAAGTCATCCAGCAAGGTTTTAATTTTCACTAGATATGTTAGCTCTAAAACCAAGAGCCTATCAGACTTCTTTTTGTTCAGAAAGCCTGCATGCAAACAAGACTACAAATATCAAGATAATTGACTTTACTCAGGTTAGTGTAATAATAAAGTTTTCTGCTTTATGTAAATTCCTATAAAAACCAGACAGAACAAGTAATCACTGATGATATTGCCAAACGCTTGCACAGAAGCAGTGTCATATTAATAAAGCGTTTCTGAGTTGCTTCATCCTGCAAAGAACATAATTGGAGTGTGGATGAAATATATATCAGCATTCACCAAACTGGAATACCTAATCCCATTAAAAAAAAAAAAAAATCACACTGGTAAATCACCTTTTCATCTAAATAAGCAGAAAAGCTATATATAAGTAAGATTCACTGTACATAAAACATGCATTTTATACCCCTAATTCATATCAATCAATTTCAGCCAAGGATAAGGGGTTTTGAGTATCTATATGATTTTACCTATGAGCAGACCTGCTGATTCAGTGGCAGTTGTTCTCAGGATTATCTCTGGTTATTATGGATCCAACAAGAAGCATGTGGACCAGAACTCAGAGAAATGAATTAATCTGAGTGAAACTGAAGCAGCAGTTACAGAATGAAATTCTGACACAGTATCCTCCCAGAGAATGACTTTATAAAGTATTAGTGGAGTGTGCCCACTGTGGCAATACAATATTAATTTATCCCAGAGGAATATAAAAAGCAGCATCTTCCCATAATAGGGCAGACACAGCCTTTTTTCTGTCTTTTAGCTACAATGAAATTGCATCCAGTGGTGAGATACCAGTCATCAGATTGTTACTGCAGGACTATTGGTGGCAGCCATTGTTACAAGAAGTCTTTAAATATAATGAAGTAATAATATAAAGGGGGGGAGAGGGAGGTTTCAGGGCAGCTTTGTGTGTGTACTTGTTATTCTTACCGCTTGCTGTGAATATCACTGGGAAAGGTCACTTGAATCCAGCAGTTCACAGCATCATGAACTGCTGGCTCAGATAAAGGCATTAGACTGTGGAAGATGATAATATGTTCTTCCTTCTCTAAGATATTAATCTAAGCTACACCTCTTGATCCCTACACAAGAATTTTAATTTGCCCAGCAAGGATAGCATTGAACACCATAAAAATAGTTTCTTTTGACGGTGCAAAATCACAGAAAGCCTTTTGAAGAACCATTTAAATCCTGCTGTTTACAGCAGATTAGTGTACCCACGCAGCGTAGCCAGGGTCTAAAGATACTCACTACGCCATTTGCCATAAAAGCGGATGTTACCAAAAATCACCTCCACACAACTATGTCTGACACCGATATCTGAAAGCTGCTTATTAGCATCACCATACTTTTCATGACTCACATCACTTGACGTTATCACTTGATGTGATAAATAAATTGTTGGGTTTCAGCTTGTTTTCCCTTTTTACTGTACTGTTGTTCTTGAAATAACTAATTTTAACACCCTCTGCAAGGAAATGATGAAAAACACCCCCAATACAATGCGGGGAATACACAGCATTGGCCTATCTGTAAGCACGACTTTGGGAAGGATGCTTCACTTTCACTTCTTCCACAGCTCCTCTGTACAGACACAGTAATTCATGATTTCACAACACACAGGCTCTCTTGACTTCCATAATAATTTCTGGAAATGAGGCTCAGGTCACCCCTACATCTTTTAGGAATGTAATTGAATTGAACCATATACTGAAAATACTATTTGCTTTCTGTATTATTAGCTGGAAAGTGAAATATTTTAATGCAAGATATTTTACATATGCATCAACATTCAAAATCCCATGAAAGAAACTTCAGGGTCTGACTCATCCTTGACAAGATTAAGCCAAGCTTTACACAGTTTTCCGTTGCATTAACTGCCCAGGTTAGCACTTCTTATATCAGCTGCAATATTGCCCAATCACTCAAAAAACCATAGATCAGGAAAAACAAAATTACATGGGGTTAAGTGGAAGCATGATCCTTAAACTTTAAAAAAAAAAAAAAAAAAAAAAAAGAAA
>VYZW01008206.1:18042-31598 GCA_013401315.1 Balaeniceps rex
AGTTTCTGATTTTTCTGGCCTTACTGGTTTTAGATATTTATGATTATTCCATCAGTATTTCTCAGGTGGAGATCCAAGAAACAAACGCAACTTAACACCTATATCAGAGCCACCTTCTTCTGTTCTCCACTTGTGAAATTTTCAGCCTTTTAAGAAGAACTATTGAAATTATATGTTTTTGAACTATTCCGCAATTATTTTTTTCCCCAAACCAAGATTAAAACATGAGAAACATTTTTAATTTTTCCCTTTAAACAACACAAAATCATTCAAAAGCTGTAACACTATTTAGTATCTGGCTGTGACAGTGATCATTATCTCAAGCAATACCACATGCAATAAATGTGCTTATAAATGTTCACATCATGTGAAGTCATTTCTTTTGTATCTTTATGCGAGAATAGGAAACAAGAAAAATACTTCTGTGACAAAAAGTACCAGAGTAAAAGCAAATCATTACAAAGCTGTATAAATCAGAAACTTTGAAATATGCAAGATTAATCCCTTTTTCCTTGTCTTTTAACATTTCAAGATTCACTTTTTTGAGCAAGGTCTAGTTACCAATAGCTAGCCCAAATTTTTGTTGTTTAGCAACATACTGTATGTTAGATATGTATCACTAACATGCAACGCAAAACTAGCTAGGACTAGTTTAAAGAATCACTATCAGGATTTTAAAGTACCTTATAGTAACTATTTCCTGCTCTTTTTTAATATCACAGAGATAGCTGAAATGGAAGTATTGCATGGCCTTGTTCGAACCAATATGTGCATCAAGAGCCCTAATTACAATTAATATAAAAGCATTTGCTGGACTTAAAATCCATTTAATAAGAAAGGAAAAACAAATACTGCTAACTTTCCAGGATTACCAGTCACACAATAGCTGTGGTGGAACTGCATAAATAAGTCACAGCCTGAATTATGTTTACTCGAGATTTATCTGTTTACACTGGGTAAATTTGAGCAATGGATTGTTAAACGTAAAAATATTTAGAATTTACCCAGAGTAAAAAGCCAAATTTGTCAACTGTATCCCTACTCCTACCAATATTTAAGTATTTACAGAGATTTGGGAAATCTGTTTCAAACAGTTATTTATCATTGCATTTCCAGGGTGAAGGCTAACATTCACATCCCAGACAAACTTTTATCATATATCACCTTGGAGAAAATAAAAGAAAGAACTATATAAATTTGATTACACTATTAAAAGTTTTAGGACCATATTTTTAGAAGTACTACAGTGTCTTTAAAATTTGGTTCTTCAGGAAAAAAAAGAAAAAAAAACAAAACACCCCAAAAAGCAGCTGACAGGCCAATGAAAAAAGGATTTAGAGGTGATAAGGATCCAACTCAGAGAACTAAACTTTGTCAGATCTGTCAGTAGGTCTGATTCATATATGACTTAAGAATCACCCTGTCTTCTGTGTTTCCCCAGTGCGTAGCCAAAAATATCAAGTTTCTGCTCACTGAATGGGAACATCAGATAAAGCTCAAAGTAGCAAGTGTCAATCATCAATATGTGGTCACACAAAGACAGCCAACTTGGTCAGAGAAATCATGTATGATATGAAATTGTGCTAGGCAGATCACTAGAAAATTGGCTTACCTCCACATGTATTTTCTCACCTGTATCAGGGATTGATGTGAATCAGCACCTCAGAAGCAAGAGACTGTTCTGTTAATGTTTTCCCATATTGCCCAGTACCAAAGCTTTGATGCATAATACCACATTATATTTTGGTAGGTACCTATTAGAGAGAAAATCACAGAGGCACAGGCCTTAAGTTAACTAAAATTCTGCATTTCATCTGAACATGTCTCCAGAACAGTATTTAAATTCATTCCATATGACTGCACAGTGGGATACCTCGGTCATTTTTCTCTATTATGGAAGAAGGAAAAATGGTCTATTTGTTTTTTAGAGTGCAAAATCCCCATGTTATACAGGGCTTTCAAATGACTTAACAATTCAATGATAAAAAAGAGATGCATCTGCTGACAGTTGCAGTGCAAACTATTCCTGTTCTTTAAAGTTATTTGATGGAAACAAGTAATTGAAGCACAACTTCTCTATTTATAATACTTTGTGCTTAGAAATCACCTTTTATTTCTCATCCAAGGTAATGGATGAAATATCCATACATGCCCACATAAATTTTTTAGTACTGTATCTTTTAAGACTGCTGTTGCATTCAAGGTAAGTTTTCTACTGAATTACAATAAATTACTTACAATTTCCTAATTCCAGAATTCTTAAAAGAAAACCTCTTTCTAGTGCTCTGTGCATCTTATTATTTTGCACAAGAACAGGTAAAATTTATTTGAGTCTGCTAAAGATGTATTTCTCAAAAGAGAAAAGGAACTAACTACTTTATTCCACTCATTTCTGTCTGCATAACCATTCACTGGGATGACTTTTTGATCGTGTGTATTGTTTTAGGCCCTAACACACAGCAGTGTTTTTATTACATCCTTTAAAATGTTTGCATCATACATTAAACCAAAACATACATAGTGGTTATAGACATTCATGTGAGTACCTCATTTATTATATACCACAAGGTAATAATAACATTTTATATTATACCATAGAATCGCAAAGCATTTAAAAGCATTAGCAAGTTAAATTATATGATGACTTCATGAACTAGGTAAAGATCACTTCAAGATAACTTTCTACACTAATGAAATGAAACCATTTTTATATGAATAAAGTTCCGCTTAGTGAAGAACAAACACTGGATTAAAAAAATACACTAAAATTGTCCAGCAGGAACAATGTCATATTTTAGTCCAAAACCTCACTGTAGAATATTCACAATGAGACAACTACTCTCAGAAAATGCTGCAAAAATTACTAATGTTATTGATCATAATAAACATCATTTTATGCTACTCCGATGAAAACCAGTCAGAATGCAATAAATGGCAAATGTAGTTTGCTTTTACTGTAATACAATTTGTTCAGCTCTTATGCCTAGAAAATAAACTAGACAACTGCAAAACTTTCTAAAAAAATTATTCTTTAAAAAAAGTTCTTGAGATGGAAGATCCTACACCGCAGCTTTTCTTAAGGTGTGATCTTTTTTCCTACTAGGATTAGAGAGAAGTTTCACATTAACTTCACTGGAAGCAGGATACTATTTTGTACATCGGTAACTCTTTTTGGTCACAATTTATAAAAAAATTCCCATCAAGATTAGAATACAACACACATAAAATATAACAACAATTTTACCAATGCAAACCAAGACAAGCTCATTTAGCATTGTTCTGTCATCACTGTCAAAAAAACATAAACAAGCAGGTCTTGCACTGTATTCTGAAAGCCACAAAACTCCCAGACTTTGCAAGTTGTAAAAGTACATTTCAGAAACATACTTCCATTTTTGAAGACTCAGCATCCAGATACAAATACAGGGGGTTGCTAGGGAAATGCACCAACCATTCTCACTCTTCCAGTTATCATAAGGGTACATGGGAAAGAAGTTCCTTGTGAGCTACTACGGTCAGAGATCAAATCACTTACATACTCATAGTATACATGGAAGCAAACTGGAAACCACTGCTGAATGCGGAAAGCAAATAGTATCACTTTGTACTTGCTGGATTCTAAACAACGCCCTCTTGTTTGAACCATTACCTGAATATCATGCAGCCGTAAATAGCAGAAGTAGCTTTCCAGAATGCTTGTGCAACTCCTTGACTTGGAGATGGACAGTGTGTAATTTCATAGAACTGATGAGACTGAAGACAAAAACTTATTGCATCTTCCACAATATTTAATAAAAGTTGTTGAGAGGCATATTTTCAAATCAGTAGTGAATTTGACATTTACCATATGTTCACACACCGCTTTCTTCACTGTATGAACAGTATAAAAACTTCCCATAAAGCTCCACTAATTAAATTAAAATAGAAAATGACAAACAGGATGAAGAGCTGACAGTTTTCATAAGCACAAACCAGACTAAGCATTCATCTTAAATCCTAATAGCACCATCTGATGGAGGATCATCACAATACTACAGAAAACATTCAAAGTGTGCTAGAAATTCATTAATTTGAAAACGTTTTAATATATTTCCTTAATTTGTGTAATAAACTGTAAACATAAGTATACAGAATAGTGGTGATCTGCTAAATAAACTTAATGGAGGTTTTGACATTTTAAGTCAATAAATGTTTTGATTTAGTAGGAAGCAAATCCAGTCTGATGCTAAGCCAAAAGGAAGAAAAACAGTTTCTCGTCAGTATTCTTTCCAGACACCTCTTTATATAAGTCTAGATAATAAATTTAAGCACATCTGGTATCAAAGTCAAGTCGTTGTTGCTTGTAGGCACTCAGGTTCCAGATATGGACTAAAATATAAGTGAAGAATTAAATGTTTCTGCTCCCTTAAAGGATACCAAGTAGAATAATTTTTTTAGCATGGGGGTCACTGAATATCAGAATGGTGTAAGAGAGGAACACAGGCATCACATAGGTAACTCTGGAGGAGAAAACCATGGGGATCAGAGCGCTGTGTGCAAAACATACCAACTATATAATCAGAACAATGGTATGCCACAACTAAATTACATGAATATGAGTAGTTACACAACATTTAAAACAGTTGGGATTACAGTTGTTCCAAGATATTTTGATGAAACATAGTTCCTTTAGAAAAATGTCATGGGAAATCAGTTTAACTATGCCAATATTTGGTACTGAAAAAATGTAAACAAATTTTTCTCTATTTCAAAATGTTTCTTCACCTTTTTTGGTGTGTTTTAATATTAGTTAAAAACTTTTATCAACTTCCAATTCTTTTTTTTTTTTTCTTTGTGGAGAATTCTGTGACTTTTGAAAATTAAATACATCAAAACCAGCAACTGTTTTCATAAAATTAGGCAGTTAAACTAGTAAATATTTATAGAGCAAACAGACCACACAAAAGCACTAATAACGTCTTTTCAAGGTTTAGTACCACTTAACAGCTAAAAAGGTGATTAATGCATAGATTTTTGGCATACATATCCCAAATGAACACACAGAAAGACTAGAGTCTTTCAAAAAAAAAGACTCTTTCTTTTTGAAGAAAGAAAAATTTCTTTTTTCTTCTTTCTCTTTTCTTTTTGAAAAGAAAAATTTTCTTTCATCTAGAAATCACAAGACTATTTGAAGCCAAACAAGAGCTTAAGTTAAACAGGAACATTAGAAAATTAAGAAGCAACACTACCTAGAACATGAGTGCAGCGGCTATTTTACTGTTCAGAGCCACTCACTAAACACTAAAACAGAAAGGGGGATAAATTGTACTTTATAAAAACATAGATAAAGTTAACCTACTTATCTAAATATTAGGAGTCTTGTTAATGTTTTAAGGGACAACATCATCAGGGCTACAGACATTTCAGCCTTCTATTTAGCTCCTGATATTTCCACTGAAATCCCAGGCGTTCTTTCCCCTACTAATTCCCATCATTTCCCTGATGTATGCTTTAAAAACACTTTGTTGACTAACCAACTCCACTAATTGATTCCTCTCAATGTAAAGTTCAAAACATAGAAAAAACTAAGTGTTCTTCTGATTCTTGAGAGCCAAGTTTCCACACTCTCTCAAATCAAATCCTGCTAGATACCCCCTAAGAAGCTCACAATATAAATCAATCAACAGCAATCACTTCCAATAAAGAATAATAATGGGCCTACACTGTACGGTTTACACTATGAAGTTCAGCGGTTGTTGCAACATTAATTTGCATAAAGACAGGCACAGGCAGTAAAAGAGATTTGTGCTTTGAGGAAACCATCACCTCAATATATCCTGTATGTTATATATATACCCTCTCACTGAGTACATGAATCTTCTCCAAAGATAGAACAGATGACAAATATTAGAACTTAACAATTGTTTTAAAAGATAACAAAAACTGATTTTTCTACTTTCCTAGCCTCCCAAGTAAAAGATGCTTGAGACAGTGGTTGTGCTTGTGTCTTCATTGTATGAAGAACTTATAAAATCTGGCTAGAATCAAAAGCAATAGCTATCATACCACTGTTTTCATACACATTACCTTCCCCAGGCAGAGCAGCCTCCTTCACCAGAAGCCATTGTTTCGACCAGATCTGGACACATTCCAGATATGACCTCTTCTCTTTTTATTTTAGCTTAATTGGTTTTTTTTTTTCCTCTCTCTCATTCTCTAAAAGGTGAATAATCTAAAACGTTACTTTAACTTTGAAGATGCATAACTTCAATACACTTTTCCCCTTTACTGTACTGCAAGCCCAAGAGTAAAACTGTTAGTTCAAACCATCTGCTCCACTATCAAAAGTGAAAACAAATGATCTAATGCAGGGCCTCATTAGCATACATATTGTTAACCATCATAGCAGCATTAAATAACAGCAAAAGGGGGAAAACTAAAAAACACAGTGACAGGTGCTTTAGACAGAACCAGACAGTGGAAAATGTAGAGGAATCTAGAAGAAAAAAAGTTAATTAAGTGGTCCTACAAAGACACAAAAATCCACATGGATCCCTTTACAAGAGTTCTATTACTATTTTGCGTAAATGGGTTGGATTTTGTCTGCCCTTGTAATAAGAATAATATGAACTGGCGAGCATTTTGATCTGTTGACCTCTGAGATTAGGAGCAACCTTAGTTCCTGGCAGATACTCTGAAGACAAGAAACCTACATCCTCCAAGGAATTTCTGTTTAAAAAAAAAAACACAAGAAGTATCCACAGAGATATGGTGGGGCAGCTCACACGACTGGAGCACCGTGATGGATGGATATAGACTATTTAGGAAGGACAGGCCAGGAAGGCGAGGAGGGGAGTTGCCCTGTATGTGGGAGAGCAGCTGGAGTGCATGGAGCTCTGCCTGGGGAAGGTGATGAGCCAGCTGAGAGCTTATGGGTCAGGAGGAAGACCTACACGGGGCGACTGTGGTGGGTGTCTGCTACATACCACCTGTTCAGGAAGAAGTAGGTGAAGGCCTCTTCAGACAACTGGAAGAAACCTCATGTTTGCAGGCCCTGGTCTTCACGGGGTACTTTATCCATCCTTGTACCTGCTGGAAGGGCAACACAGCAGGGCACCAGCAAGCCAGGAGGTGCCCTGGTTTGTGGGATGCATTGATGATAACTTCCTAACACAGATGACTGAGGAGCCAGCAAGCACAGGTGCTCTGCTGGACCTGATATTTACAAAGAAAGAAGAACTGGTTGGAGATCTGAAGGTAGTTAAACATTGAAACAGGGACCCAGAGATGCTGTGGACTATCTGACCTTGGAGAAACTCAAGCTTGACTGGACAAGACCCTGAGCAACTTGAGCTAGTTAACCCATCTTTGAAAAGGGATTCGGATTAGAAGACCTCAAGAGGTTCATTTCAACCTCAGTCATTCTAGGTCTCGAAGACTATTTTCAGATAAATATGGATTATTTTTAAAAATGTTTTTCCAAACGATTTCATTTTTCAATAAAGTTGAAACCTCCTAAGATAATGCTTAAAGGGGGGGAAAAAAAAAAAAAAGGATTACCAGCAGGTTTTTTGCTAGAATTTTTTCTCTGAATCTCCAGATAGACAATAAAGCAAACAAGCAAGTTTCTTCACAGTTGTACCATTTTAAAACCAAAGACACAAAATAGTAAGAAACAGAGATAGCTGAGTACACTGTTGGCTTCAGAGTATTTTGTACAACATGTCTAAAGCAGGAAATAAATAACAGATATGAGAGTGAATTCTAAAGCAAAAGACAATCATAAGTAAAAATACTGGAGAGCAAGATAAGGAAAAACAGCAAAACAAAATTATTGTATTGAAGTCATTCTAGTTATGTCTCTTTTGAAAAGTAGAATCCTATAGTAGAATATAAAAACAGCCAACGTCAATAGACCTACTCAAAACAGAAGACCTTAGAGCCAATGGCAAGTGCTTGGAACTAAGCGTACCTGCTATTCAGCCAGCTCTTATACATGTTCTTACACAACTTTATTTAAATAAATGGTTACTGCTTTGCATTCACAGGACAAAGGAAAATGGGACATACTTTTGCAATAAAAATTTAAAAGGCTTGTTACAGCTTTTTTACTGCCTTTTGTATGCATTGATGTTTATGCTTCATTACTTTAATTTGGGGGTTTTTTACTACAGGTAGTGCCCTGAAGTTAAGGTGCTAAACTACAAGCTTTTAAAACAAGCAGATGTTTCCTTATTGTGGAAAAAGACTGTAGCTATGTTTTATGCCAAGAATAAATTTTAACTTTTAATAGCTTTCACCAAAAAAGTCTTTTTCTTTTTTTTTTTTTAAAGTAGATTGAAGCAGGTAGAAAAGACATGAATTATTTCATATCTCCACTTAGGAGAACTGAAATCCTTTCCAGACTTGCTATTAGCATAGTCACTAATGCATCAATAAGAGCACGAACAGGCCAAAATCATCCTTGTCCATGAGTTGCACTGAAGTTCTGTAAGAAAGAGTATTACCTATCCGAACAGTGCTGAGAGCTTAACATTTTCAATTTGCCTTCAAACTTTACACAGAATACAATAAATTGCTGAATACATGAAAACATGATTTTCACCTATAACAATTTCATTTTCTTCACAACTACTTTCTAGTTCTTAAATTTTAAAGCACAGTATCTCAAACCTTCTGATGCCGAACATTTTCCATGCACAAAACAACCCAGGAACTACCTTTCTTCATCTTCATTAAAAGAGATTTTACTCCCTATAAAGATGAAAAATTGTCTGAGCAAACCATAACAAAACAAAGAAAAATTGAAAATAAAACCTACATCTTTCCCTGATTTAAAAAAACTATTTTCACTTTTTAACAGTGGGAGGAAAATTATATTTTCTCAAGTTCTCTTTTCAATTTTTACCTTTCCCAACAAGAAATGTGGAATAATGAAGAAAAAGGTAAGGAAATGACATATTAAATTTTTTTAGAATGACATATTAAAAGGGGGGGTTAAAATTAAAAATATGAATAATGAATCTGAATTTTTCAGTGAGAAAACTTAGTTGAAGGCATTTTGTCGAACACACAAGCAGGGAATATGCAAAGGGCCTTATTCTATTTTGTTAGATTGTAAATACACTCTGAGAATTTCCTTGTTATATTTCATTTTAAAAGGCTGGGATATAAGATTGTATTGGTTACTTCACAAGTTCCACCTCCAATCCTATCAGATTTTGTTAAGTCACCACAGAAGAAAGCCCTACCACTGACCCTCTCAGTGCCTGGACTGTAAAATAAATTGCAAAGTGAGAACCATGCTTTATGAGAAGGTACATTTGACAAATGAGATCCGTAACTAATTTAGCTCCGTGCATTTGCCATTATTTTTTATCTAACTATGCCTTTTATACCACCTTATGATGTGATCACTAACATCATACGTAAATTCATTTCCTCCCAATGTAAACAGTTCACATCCATGAACAGAATCCCCAGGGGTTCTGTTTATCAAAAAAAAAGCTGTACCCACAGGTAAGGGGCATTCAAAAGTCTACAAAGGACCTTAGGATAAAAGTATACAATCAAGGACTGTCAAGTAGGCCTAGGAAATGATTGGTATGGAAGGCTAGTAACTCAGCAAAAGCAGTATCAAAATGAATCAGTTTTCTTATTTCATATTGACCCTAAAATAACATCTAAGCTGCTGAACTCTGTGTCAAACAAGTGCCAGAAAAGGAAAGGATTTCAGCTATCTAGGGACTTCAATTTTGATCTAGTATATCACTGAAGTGGAAAAGGAACATCAGACAAAGTGGTATGAGCAGCAAAGTGTGTAAGAGACAGGAGAACGAGCAATAGTGTAAGGGATATTTTAAAATTCTTCAAAACAATATATTGCGTAGACAAATTTTAACACAAACAAGTTTCTAGACATTGTAGCTATATTTATCGTTCCAATAACTGAAAAAAAAAAAATTAGTAATTTTTATCTAACTATCCCCATTAGAATGGCAATATTCACCTTTTGGTTGCTTCATGAATGTGTATACAATACCATTATTTGTAGCTGTTTGCAGTTGTCTGTTTCTGAGGTACAAATACTGTGTAGTCATTGTGGGACAACCACAAAATATTAGCTACCCCTCCATATAGGCCTATTGTCAATCATCAGAAGAGCTGAAAAAATGGAATATTTATAATTAATTTCTTCAACACAATGAAATAGTCCAAATAATAAAAAATAATAAAAATCATGATCATTTTAGCCAGCATCACTCGCAGCAATTTCTTATTTTGCTGTTTCTACATAGAAACCTGTCCAAAGTAGAGAGTTGCAAGACTAGCAAAGACATAGCTGACTGTAACTATATCTGATGGAACAACAGGAGAATCTTGAATGCACACAGCAAACACCTAAAATGAATTACAAGCCCGAACCTGGTCTATTTTTTTGTTTCATGGCATGGCAACCATCCCAGTCATGGGAGAGATTTAACTACCCAGCTCATCACCAACACTGGATATTTCTATTGTCAGATTCTGTTCCTTTTGGCAATGCTGCAAATATTAATAGTATCTTTTATTAAACTAGCCCTTAGCTTGTTTTTTTACTTAGATGTTATGCTCCATTAAGAAGGTTGTTTTTAACAGATTGTATTAAAAATGGACTACTACAGAATATTAAACAAATAGAAAATTATAAAACTGTTCACTCTTATCATAAATTTATAAAGCATTATTTATCTACTTCCAAAATCCATTTGACACTGGACAAACAAGATTTACTGAAAATGAATATATAAAATGTAAAATAACTCAGTTTTGGACAACTTTGTAGTTTGTTTATTTTGTAATTCGTAATATGTATAAGATCAAGTCTTGAAGTTAATACTATCAGGGAAAAAAGCCCTCAACTGGTACTTTTTTTTTATTTGGAGAAATTAGGATAAATAAAACCAAGGATTTTAAGTAAATTAGAAATTCTACTTTAATAACACAAATAATCTTATTAAGCAAAATCAATAAAATCAGCACACAATCATATAGCAAGCCACAGAAGTGAATTTTCCCCAGCATTATCTACTTCAGTTAACAGTTCTATAACTCAGGCCACAAAGACTACCTTGACTAGTTTTCAAAGAAAACACTTTATTGACATTTTTTTTCCCCTGTTATATCATTCAACTGACTTAGAGTCCACAATTTTTCTTTCCGCACAGCCCAGGAAGACTTTACAAAAGATTTACAATAATGATAAAGAAGCATTTTCCTCAGAACAGAAAGCTGAAGGAATCCAAATGATATATAGAAGTGAGCATCCATCAACCAGTCTTCTTACTCTTTAAGGCAACATGGACATCTACCAAAACACACAGGATTGTAATAACAGGGTGTAACTTTAACCATTCGGGACACTAAGCACATATCCTTCAGTGTTCA
The DNA here is from genome assembly GCA_013401315.1 of Balaeniceps rex. Taxonomy (NCBI): domain Eukaryota; kingdom Metazoa; phylum Chordata; class Aves; order Pelecaniformes; family Balaenicipitidae; genus Balaeniceps; species Balaeniceps rex. Next base: position 29,449 of record VYZW01008206.1, read on the forward strand.
TTTATAACTAATTTGAAGAAAAAATCATTTTTTCCCTATACAACACTATTGTAAGAAAGCAAGCTGCTATAGAGTATGTAAATAATACAAAGATACACATTCTTTTTTCCAAAGATTTTCTGTTTGCTAAGGACAGAAGAATACAGTGTAGTAAGATTTGAATTTACAGTTAAAAAGTAGTAATCACTAATGCAACTACTCCTTATGACAGAGTAATCAATTTCCTTCATTTTCTTTGTACATGTTCCATATATTCTAGTTTTTAATATGGGACTAAGACACATGACTGTGAAATGCATACGGATATATTTTCTGAATACACATATATGTTGCCCACTTTGTGCAAAATTTTCAAAAAAGTAATGTGGACATGCAGGATTTTATCATTAAAGACTGAAGTCACTTGCAAAAGCCACTCATATCTTTTCAAAATTACCTAAATACTTTTTAACTTTCCATTTGTTTTGTACATTAGCAATGTCTGGTTATTAAGTTCAATATTTAAAATCAAAACATCCCATGATTGAAAACCAGTATTTACGTAGTTAAATGTTTTCGTTATTTTCTACAGATATCATTTTATTTTCATAAATTTCTTTCCCATGCCCCCCACCCACCCAAACTATAGGTCTTATATTACTTATTTAATGCACAGTGGCTGATCTTTGATATGCTATTTATCTGCACTGCCAAGACACNCAGAACAGATCCATCTTCGATTTGCAGCTCTGAAGAAGATGAGGAAGCCTTGGGAATGTATGATACTCTTACAGAAAATCAATTACTATTTATTCTTAAAACCCTTCTGCATTTTGATAAAGACTATAAAAAAATCTTCATCTTTTTAGAATTCCTCCAAAATTTCACCTGCATTTATCAATAGATGCTGTCGTGTCTTAAAGCAGGATCTCAATTTTGAGTCAAATAATCATAAAAAACATTGAAGAAAAGACTATGTAAATAAGATCATATCACTGAAAGTGGAATGCATGTCTCTGTCAAAAAGACAGAGTGCTGAAATTTTCTGTCATCTGCTGTTCTTAGATGTAAATCCAGATGGGAGTATTTCAAAGGCAAAGACAGAAAGTAGGAAAAGAAGGATATAGGAAGGAAGGAACAGATCATAATTTGAACCTTACTATTCATGCCTTCAGCAGTTCACAAGATAAAAATGAACTGGATAATTTGGTGACATGGTTCTATTTTAATGGAAAAAATGCTGCTGAATCTCTGTGATTAATTTACATGTCAGACTACACAAACAGAAAGATGAGGTTTTAAGAGGAGGAGCAAGATATTCTTAGCAAGCTTATACATCAACATACTCTGCATTTATTACATGAAAGATCCTTTTTATAACTTTATTTTGACTAATTAGTACTGACAGCAGCAGCGATGAACCAGGAGATTAAAGGCACCCCTTTGCACTTCTTTTAAACCACGACAAGGTCAGAAATAGTATAGCTTTAGGTGATACATATAAAACAGGCTCCAATCTCATGCAATTTACCTAGACAAATTTTCCAATTTGCAATATGCAACTCAATTTCATTTGTTACAATTTCTGCATAGCATCAAGAAAATAAAGACTACTGATTATAAATTCAATCTATTATGGCATTTACTTAAAGAGTAAATGAAATGCAGAGGAACACTGTTCATCTACTACAAAAGTCAGAAAACTTGGACTTAGGTATCCATTAAATCTGCAAAAATGGAAAGCATCTCTTCATTTGTGGCCAATTCAATCTCAGTTGCTGTATTAAAGCTGAAAATAAGTCTTAATCCTAGGTGAATTCATTGTCTTTGTTCAAAAGAAGAAGATGACAATGTTTCAGCTGACTTCTACTGAATCAAAATTTCAGTTCAAATTTTAGGATTTTTTTTCTTGAAATGGGTAAAAAAGCTTCTTGGTCCCTTCTGTATAAGGTAATAAAGTTGAATTTGCTAGTATTCCATTGCCATACCATTATTAGGAGCCTAATTATGATGCTGCATATCAAAGTGGAATTTTTGTTGCTAGAGAACTGGACATTTTGCACTCCCTGCATGCCATGGTATAAATTACTATCTGCATCAGATGAGTTGCCACTCCCTTCAACTGCCAGGAGCAACAGTGACAGGGATTAGTATTGTGGTTAGCTTAAAAT
>VYZW01008209.1:3550-26153 GCA_013401315.1 Balaeniceps rex
AATGATGGCATTTAAAAAAATAATAAATGTGGAGTTCTTGAGTGTATAGGGTTGGGCAGTTAGCAGTCAGGTTTGCTGCTTTACAGCTGTAAGAGCCAGTAACTTTTTTTCAAATGGAAGTTCGTAATACTGGTGACCAGAGGTGATAATACTAGAGCTCAATTAACAAGAGGTTCGTGAAAGACTGTGTGAGCTGAGAACACTTTAACTGCATTATCAAAAAAAAAAAAAAAAGATTTTACATGTAGTGATTTTGTTCAGTTGGTGTGGAAGTTAATGTGAATTTCGCTGTTGACTTTACTGAAAGAAGGATCAGTTCAGAAACCTGTCTGAACTCCCGTGAGGTCCATGTAACAGTCAAACAGCTATGACCATGGCTTCTAAGAGCCTTTGGATGTTTCCAGACCTCCCTGGGTTATGCATCCATCCATATTTCTGCAAAGAGGAGTGTTTATGTTCAGGTATTCCTGCTCGGTGGCCCAGTACAAATAGGTTCTTCCCCAAACGACACATCACCGTGATACTGCAAGATCAGCTAATATACCATATTTTTCAGCAGGTCTTGTGAGCTTGGTCTCAGCACTGGGTCAGTGTGGCCACATGGCTCTGGGCTGGAGCGTGATTGTACCTCATGGGCGCGAAGGGTAGAAAAAGAAAACTTGTGACTGCAAAGCAGTCGTGGGCCAGACCCAGTACAACATACTTGATATAAATTTTCCCTGGAATAAAATGAGGGGTGAGGCAGAACCTTCTGGCAGGGGGCAGGTTGGGGTATTGAGATGTACAACGTACCTATTTCATCCATTAATTTGTAGAAACAACTTCAGCAGTAATTTAAAGCAATTAAGACTATGTGAAAGATTCTAAAAGTAATATATGGTTCGTTTGTCACCAAATACATTTTCAGAAGTCATGCAATATTTTACTGATTGATGCTAAAGATACGGTTGTACAGTGTTGGTTTTCTACTTTTCACAAGGTTACTCCTACGCAGTGGTGAAATNCTTGTGAGCTTGGTCTCAGCACTGGGTCAGTGTGGCCACATGGCTCTGGGCTGGAGCGTGATTGTACCTCATGGGCGCGAAGGGTAGAAAAAGAAAACTTGTGACTGCAAAGCAGTCGTGGGCCAGACCCAGTACAACATACTTGATATAAATTTTCCCTGGAATAAAATGAGGGGTGAGGCAGAACCTTCTGGCAGGGGGCAGGTTGGGGTATTGAGATGTACAACGTACCTATTTCATCCATTAATTTGTAGAAACAACTTCAGCAGTAATTTAAAGCAATTAAGACTATGTGAAAGATTCTAAAAGTAATATATGGTTCGTTTGTCACCAAATACATTTTCAGAAGTCATGCAATATTTTACTGATTGATGCTAAAGATACGGTTGTACAGTGTTGGTTTTCTACTTTTCACAAGGTTACTCCTACGCAGTGGTGAAATTTGGCTAAGCAGATGAATAAATTTTGCTCTCATTTGCATACAGGTAAGTCTAGAGCAATTTCATAAAAGTGGAAACGTGGACCTTTACTAAAAAAGGTAAGTAACATCCCAAACCACTTACCCTTGGCCAGCTAGTAGAGATTCCCATGTTTAAACCACGTGATGATTTTTTCTTTAACATTTATCAATTTGCCATAAATATATTTTTCTCTCCCCAGTCAGTAACTGGCGTAAGTGTACCACGCTCTTCATAGAAGATGAAGATAATAGGAACCATTGGTTTCTTCTCATGAATCATGACTTCGGTGTCCAAGATCAGAAAATGTAATAGAAGAAGAAAAATAGCAAGCTAGGTTTTGGGGTTTGTTTGGTGGTTTGGGGTTTTTTTTTCCCCTTTTTTATTTCTATAGGCACATTTGGTATCTTGATTCTCTGAAGGCTCACCAGAACCCAGGAAAGGATACAACCTTAATTGCCACAGCCAGAAGCTTTGTTGGGAATTTTCCTCTTTCCTTGTCCAGGAGGAACGGGCAGGGTTAAGGAGACTTCTCCAGAAAAACATTCCCAACTGTAGCTCTGAGACACACAAAGGAAGTGTGAAAATACTTGCAAATTCTGCTATGGTTGACAGAAGGAGGAACATATATTGTCAAATTTAATGAAATATTGGTAATGTTTGTATACTTGAGATTCTATTAACTTTGTTTTAAAAAACAAATATTCCTTTTTCAACAACATAGGTTATCTTAAACCTAAAAGGGCTACTTGGCAGCCTCTCAGTTATGAGTTATTTTCTTATTTTTTCTTACTTCCTTTAAGTTTGGGGTTTATTTTTTAAACTGTTTCTGTGATAAGTGCAATTTTATTCTTTTTTATGCCCTCTCACATCATTACTACTGTCTCACACAAATGCAAATATTTGAAATAATTTAAATCTCTGTTTTCTTCACTTATTTTTATCAGTTTTCTTGTTCCTTCTGATTGGAATTTTGCTTTATCTTGTTTTTCTTGTAGTTGCATATCCAGGACTATTCACAGATGGTCTCTTTTTTTGTAAAAGTAGTGTTTGGGTACAGAACATCTCTGGAGACTAAACTCCTCTATTATCTTATGAACTCCCACTCACAGAGGAATTGCTATTCGGGATGGGAATGGAAATCCACCTACTCTAGTGTGTCTAGCGTCTAGCATGGCCAAGACCAGTTGCTTGCGGGTAGGTACAAGAATCCCTTCAGTCAATAATGACGGACGTGTGCCGGGAAGTTCGCAGCCATCACTGCGTTATCCTCACATACCTGCCAGATGGTGATTTTTCCCTTTGAAAGATGCTGGAGGTGCAATTTCACAGACAAAAGCCAACCTCGAGCTAAGGCAAGCATGTGCCTCCAGAAATAAGCAGTGACTTGTAGACTCTGCTGCTTGCTAGATTAAAAAGCTTAAAGAGGCTATGAATAGTTTCTAGCTCATGGCCACACTTCAGACAAGTGCTGATGTATTTTTCCTGGCTGTGCAGACACCAAGACCTTTGTTCTGAAGTGGGCTTTGTCACGGTGCCTGTGTCTACGCTACGGCTGTTCCACGGAGCTGAGCTCCTGCTGACCCTGCTGCAGTAAACAGCAAAATTTCCATTGACTGCACCTGAGAAAGATGAGCACCTTCCATAGCAGAAGGGAATGAATGACAGATGCAGAGCATCAGACACAATTTTCTACTGATTTATACCTTGAAACAGCCTTTTGTCTCCCTTCTTAAAGAGCAGAAGGAGAGCTTGATAGTTTGGATGAGTGTGGGAGGTGGTTTTGCTGTAGATTGCTGGCTGGCTGGATGTAGAAGGTTACCAGGATGAAATTATTCTTTTTTTAAATTTAACTGCCGATATCAGGTGCCTAGTGTAAGGAACCCGACTAGACCTTATCTGAAGTTAGTACTGGATAAATCATAGTCTGCTGGTATCTGTTTTTTCCTGCTGACTAAGAGGGAACCAAAAGTAGGTGAAAGGTGAAAAAAAAAAAAATTGCTGTCCTTTCTGTCCTTCAGACACACTTAACTATGACAGCCTGAAATCTTTTTATGAGCTAAAGCATTTATTTTTATATATGTATGCTATTGATAACTATTTCTTTTTAGTTGTACAGATCCGAATGATAGCTTTTTACAAGCATTGTTTATTTTATTACAATAGTGCCTATGGCTAAGGGGATAAGACCAGCAGTGATAAGAATTAAACAGCAAAGGCAGCATGAAGCAATGAACGATCCTCACTTTAAAGACGTTACAGTGTAGAAGCCTTCCAATGGTAAGTGTAGCTAAGACTGGAGCAGGTCGCATATGGCTTCTATAGCAGAGAATACATTTCAGAATGGATCCTGCCTTGGGATGGCTAGATGGGCTGGAGATTTTCTTCTTATTTCTTGCATCTCTCTAAATAGCTCCAAGATTCTTAATAGATAAGACACAGTTATGTGGTTTTCAAGAATTGCTAGTTCCACAACGTTATTTCGTTCCATGTGATGTTGCTTTGTGAGGGGTAACCTTTGTCAGGAGTGAGTTAGCAAAGTGGAAATGCAGAACAGAGAAATGCCGTAGGGGAGAGAAAGCAAGGGAAAAGAGCCAGAGGAAAAAGATCGGCCCAGAGGAGGGAGTTTCGGGGATCAAACCATCTCCGAGCAGTCTGGCACACCAGCAGAAACGGAGGCTTCTTGTAGCACTTGGTGAGACTGCTGTGTTTTGCCAGTTTGAGCTTCTTTGATCAGTAGGCTGATTCTTCTCAGAAGTTAGTGTGGGTTTAGATGCGTTTAACACACAATAGCTATACTTAACAAAAAAGACTAGCTGCCTGTTCCAGTGCAGTGGGGTCCTTTTTTATGTAGTCAGGCATTCCTCTCTCTCCTTCTAGTTTTGAGTGTGTTTGTAGGCTTCAACCCTTTGCCTAGGGACTGTAGGAGATGGTACGAACAGTGAGAGTTCACATGTGAAAAGGAAGAGAGTTGGATTTTCAAAAACTGCCCAAAAGCAAAGGGAGTTTTATTAGTTGTAAGCAGCATAACAAATTATTTCTGTCAGCTTAGCAGCCTCTAGTTACAATGTCACAGCGAGCTGCACTATTTTAACCTGTGTTGAGCATGAAGATGTACAATAGACGGATCGATGTCAAGCACTTGAAGAAGGGTTTACATGAGTATTTTTAGACTTCTGTGTGGTCTCTGACATCTATTTGACAAGCACTTGAGACCACAAGATTTATAAAAACATGCTTTAGATCTAGACCTCATTTAAATCATTACAAACGAGAGAGAACCAATTGTTGTCCTGTAAATCATTAGTATTATGAAGAGAACTATGCAAAATGTGATCACTGATGTCTCGGAGAGGAGTTACATGAATGCCTCGACTGCATTTGTTCAGACCTCTGAACCCCATGCTGTGTATTGCAGTCAGATTAACCGAAAAGCTAAAAACAAACAGAACAAAACAGATAGCAATATTTGCCACACACTGAGGTCAGAGAGGTGTAAGAGCTGACAGATATTGATGGCTTTATTGCCTACGAAACTACTAAAGTTATCCATTTAGAGGAGAGATCAATATGAAAAGCACCAGCTAATGGGGACTACCTGTGGTGCAATCACCATCAAGTGCACGTCCATCCTGTTGATCTATAAGGCTCCTATAAAACTGTTTCTTCAGATCAGAGGTCAAAGCTAGAAAACTCTGAATTTCAGAGAACAGCCGTGAGCATTCATGAAACTCATTGACTCTAATATCTTCTAGGAACTCTATTTATTTAAAGAATTTGCCAAGACATTGTCATCTAGTTAACCTAGATACCAGACATAGCAGACTTTGATTTACAGTAGAATTGGTTGCAGTAAAGGTTGGTATGATTACATTTGGTTCACATCTGTTCAGCCAAAAAGAAGTTTTTTGATACTGTGACTTTTACCTATGTGTCCCTAGCTTCAGTCTTTCATTACACGTGGCATTTTCTGAGGAGAGGTAAGGAGCTTGTGCAGCATGCTTACCTGCATAACAGCTTTGTTTGGCTTTCACAAAGTTAATGAAGAGCATTTCTAGGAAATGGGAGATGTTTTGTCTTTCATCTCTGACAGCAGGAATTTCCCTGCTGGTGTTCAGACAGTTAGTGTTTGCAATTAGATTTCTGTTACCATCTACTCTCTTTTCTCTCTCCATTCTTGTAGGTATATGCTTGTGAAACAAGAAATCTTAAATGTTCACAGAATCACAGAATCACAGAATCACAGAATGCTTTGGGTTGGAAGGGACCTTTAGAGGCCATCCAGTCCAACCCCCCTGCAGTGAGCAGGGACATCTTTAACCACATCAGGTTGCTCACAGCCCCGTCCAACCTGACCTGGAATGTTTCCAGGGATGGGGCCTCCACCACCTCTCTGGGCAACCCCTTCCAGTGCTTCACCACCCTCAGTGTAAAACATTTTTTCCTTATATCTCGCCTAAATCTCCCCTCCTTTAGTTTAAAACCATCACCCCCCTTGTCCTGTCACCACAGGCCTTGCTAAAAAGCCTGTCCCCATCTTTCCTCTAGGCCCCCTTGAAGCACTGCAAGGCTGCACTAAGGTCTCCCCGCAGCCTTCTCTTCTCCAGGCTGAACAGCCCCAACTCTCTCAGCCTGGCCTCGTAGCAGAGGGGCTCCAGCCCTCGGAGCATTTTTGTGGCCTCCTCTGGACCCGCTCCAACAGCTCCATGTCCTCCTTGTGCTGAGGGCTCCAGAGCTGGACACAGGGCTCCAGGTGGGGTCTCACCAGAGCCGAGTAGAGGGGCAGAATCCCCTCCCTCGACCTGCTGGCCACGCTGCTTTTGATGCAGCCCAGGATACGGTTGGCCTTCTGGGCTACAAGCACGCACAATGTTCTTGTTCAACTTTTGAGTTTAAAAATGTCTTTGCCTTCTTGATGTTAGTGACCGCACAACCCTAGGGAGTTATGGAGCTGTTACACAGACGCACATGAAGTTGGTCATTGCAAGTCATACTGGCATACAACAGTACTGCACAAGCACTATGACACTGTAAAACAATCATTCATCTTTAGACCACAAACACTGCGGCCTCCATAGCTCCACTGGCTGTCTTGGCAGTGTGAAAGTCTCACTGGAAAATCAAGAAACGTTATCAAAAGGCAGGACTGGCACTGGAAAGCAACTCTTTCTGCAGGCTGGTAAGGATAAGTGGTCATAGCCCAGTCAAGTCCATTGGGGACCCTTCCCATGGCATTTGCAGGCATCAGACTGAAATGCAGCAGTAGAGAGCAACCAAAGAGCTTATTTCAGGTTTTTATCGCTGTCGTGATGGTAATGGATCTAGGTCCATGGTCTTGTGTGCTACTGAAATAGAAACAGCAAATTAAATCTTGGTAAAATCTTAAGAAAAAACAAGTATACTTTTTCTGAGGCTAAAATTTTAATCTGAACCGGTGGCTTGCTGATGACCTTAACTCACAGATGTTATAGCAGACCCACTGTGGTTTTGCTGCACGGTAGGTGACAGCGGCCAGAGCATTCAGGGGCTTGTTTCCAAACTAGAGCACGTCTGTAGCTACTTCTTCAGCCTCATCATTTCTGTGATCAGGCCATAATCCCTCGGGCAGGTGCTGAGCTTATGTTTTCTGAATGTTCATCCAGGGTCTGTGTTGCTATGGTCAGTGCCTTGTCGTGGGAGGAGAAAACTGATCATACTATAAGGAGCTGAACTTGGAATTTTCAGACTGGAATTCTTTGGCACCCTATATAGCAAGCTGTGTAGGATAGGCTGCATTTCTCCCATAATGTGAAATTATTTTTAAGATGGGATTGACTAGAGATAGTTGCACAGAAAAAATAAAAGTCTCATTAAAACTCAAAGAGAAAGAAATGTTATAACAAATTCACCAGTCATTTGTTTCTTGGTTTAAAAAAAAAAAATCAATTTTCATATTTCTATTGATCAAATTTAGTAATACCTTTAGGTAATATATAGAAAGATATATTTTTTACAATTATTGCAAAATTATATTCCAGTTATTATTCTGAATGACCCAGTTTTATTTCATATGTCTTCAGCAACAAAAAGAAAGAATAGCAATAAAATATAGTGATCTGTAATCTCACCACTTGCCATATGCAAGCCTGAGATGCTGACCCACAAGACATAGCCTTCAACATCTACAAGCTCATTCAGCTGCAACACGAACAAGCAGCAACCTCAGAGCTGCTTTGAATTAAACTGGCAGCCCTATGAGGCATCATGTTCCAAGAGCTGGAGTCTCTGCAACATGATGGTGCGTGTGAACCGGGCAGGGGTAGCGAGGGGGCAGCGGTACCTGACCTTTTTCATCGCCGTTCAATGATCTATGGGAGATGGACAGGACCAGAATGGCACAAACCCATTTTGTTACTGCCAGCAACCCCACTCTAGCTCCTTCGCACACGGTCCCTCTTTCTTGCCTTGGAGACATCCATAACAGCATGAGCTTGTGCCCAATTAGGCAAGAGTTAAAACCAGCAATTAAAAATACTAACATTTAATTTTAGAAAGTGGAGGCAGACTGGAATAATCCAGAGCAGACAGCAGGGTCAACAGCAGGCATGATCTGTAAATTGACTCTGTCTGGTGTGAGCAAACTAGGTAAGTGCTGATTAGGCAGGTCTTGCCATGTGCCTTTTGTGAAAACAAATTCAAGCTGCAGCCTTCCATACGCAGTACAGCTGATGATGGGTTGTTACTTAAAGGTCTGGGAAAGCAGCTTTCAGATCCCAAGCTTGTCAGAAAAAACAGCAGGAGGGGGCGCAAATAATGAAAACAAATGTACACGGAGAACTGGACAGGTAACACCGGTGCAGAAGTCAACAGTGTGATGTGCCCCGAAACGTATTGCGGGAAACTGTGTAAAGTCAAAGCTGACCCAGGACAGTGAAATAGCTTCCCTGTATTTATTACTTGCTGCGCTTGGGTCCTGATGGGGCAAACAGTATCAGTTATGCTTTTCTTCCCCTATGCAGGATGTCACAGTTTTCAGATGCTTCCTATCCTTGGAGAAAGAGACTGTAAAATTGCACTGACAGGTACAGCTGCTTGTAGGGGGAAGAAAAAGCAGCAGCAGCTCCTGATGGCTGTGCTGGGGGAGGCTGAAGTGCATTGACAAGTGTCATCACCAGCTGGAGCAGCGCTGATGTGCAAAGTGCAGGTCAGCGTCAGAGATGGTGGTGGGTGTTCAAGCTATTCCTGTCAGCCCTAGTGACCACAAAACATTTTCCTTTTATTCAGCATGAAGATGGTTTTCAGACAGCACTTAATGAATCACTTCCCTTACAAATGAGTAGCAGAAAACATCCTTTAATCAACAGAACCCTCTCATTGCTGTTGATAACAGTTTTTTTCACAGGTGTTTAAAAAAAAAAAAAAAAAATCTCATTTCCAGCTGTCGCATAGGCACAGTTCTCAAAATAGCTGAGAATTTGGAAGCCATTTTATGGATTTTTAGGTTTTAAAGAACTTTCTGACTGGGAGATGGGACTGAATAGGAAAAGGTAATAAGAGGGGGGCACTAGGTTGATTTACTCCTTGTGAGCGTGAGACCACACTCACTAGCATTAGGAATAATTCTTATTGTTGTTATTTAATTCCTGGTAGTAGGTACTAAGTTTACAAAAACCAAGAACTGTAGGAAAATCTACTACAATTATTACTTGACCTACTCTGCAAAAGGCAGCTGCTGTAATTTTACATGCGGTTCCAGCAGCAGCTGTTTATCTAATGAGCTTTGGAAGATGAGTTCTCCCAGCCTGACAGCTCCAAGAAATACAGTAGCATGGCAAAAAGTGGCATTGATGTTTCAATAAGTGACATCCTTTCCTCTGAGTCAGCATGAACAGAATGCCATGGAAGAGCATTGGAGGCGCTGGGAGGCACCACCTTTAAATAAGGCTTAAAGCCAGCACCCATCTTCTCATTAAGAATGAGAGACTCTCCAGTGCACAGAAGATAAATAGGTGTATGTGGTCATACACTTCAAGGAATCTGTGAAAGACAGAGACATTTTGGGGAAAGAGAGAGACATTTTGGTTCTTTGCAATATGCGTGAGCTTAATAAATGCTACCGGCTATTTCTGCATTGCATAAGCTAGCTCTAAACAAAGTCATTCAGATCTCTTAAACAGGAGTCCTGTTGTAGCACGGGACCTTCATTCAGAAGTTCTCTGCAGGTCCGTATGACGCTGCTGCTCCAACATAGTGCAGCGTAAGGCTTGCATCCTTATAGCACTGTGCCAGAAAGTCACGCTGTTGTCACCTTTGTGGTTAAGCCTCTAGCCAAGCTGTCGCTTCTGGTGGTCTCGATGTCTTGTTGCCAGCAGCTGAACCCTAGAAAAATGTTCATGTTCAGGTTTAGACAAGGAGGAACCGTAAGTTGGAATTAAGGCTGCGTTTCCCATTTGGCTTTGTTCTGATCCACGCTTGTTCTGACAGTACAGTTAAAAATAAAATGACCTCTTTCTTTTTCTAGCTGCGGTCATAATTGTCATTCCCCACCAGATGCCCTAACTTCCCACTGTGCCCCGCTGGTTCTGCTGCCCCTGTTGTCTCTCAGTCCAAAGAGTTTCTGAACAAGAGACATGCTTTTATGGAGCCTGGCAAAGCTTCAGAAGGAAAAAGGAAAAATCAATACCGCTTCAAAGCAGAGTCTTTGCTTCAGTGAATATGACATTTGCCCTTTCTTCACTAGTGGGAAAAACAACAAGGACACTTACACTGGCAATGGAAAGAGAATGAACAACAACAGAGAGACCTTCCAGGTTTGACTTGTAAAGGGACATAACTTTGTAGTCATGGTCCCTATTTGGTGACATCAAAAGCAGGTGCAGAGTGTTAGGCGGTGCAGTCTGGGAATGAAGTGGAAAGTAACACAAAGTCAAAGAGAAGAGCTGAAGGAATTTGGAACAAATGGTAACGGACTCTGCTAAAGAAACGGGGGAATGAAAGACATGACACAAAGGTCAGGTCCATCACTGCACAATCAAACCAACTATAATATGTTACCTGCAAAGGTGGGCCATAATATTAAAAGGACCTTCCAGTAAGTTTTACACCATTTTGACAGCTTCGCAGCAACTGAAAATGGCGACAGAACCTCACACTTCACTAATGAACAGCTTCTCAGTAGGGTCGAAGCAGGTCAGAATTTTTCCAACAGAAGTTGAAAATGCCAATTAAGGAAATTAACGTTTCTGCAAAATCAAAACTACTTTGAAAGACTCTCACTGATGTTTTTGGAGCATTTACAAAAATGTAAACTAAATGTAAACCTTATAAGTCTGCTTCAATTATTTTTCATACTCAAGTTTTCATTAATTTCATTTTCATTTAATTTTGACTGTTTTTTTTTTGTTTCCAGTTCCTTTTGTTTCAAAACTAGACGCTTGTTCCAAGTTCTTAATTTCTTTCTCTTTTGACTATGCCACTTAGCTAGTTTTCCAAGTTGTTTTGTTTTGATGTTTCTACTTCTGTGTCATTCTTCACAAGCAACTTTGTGGACCTCTTTCTTTTGGAATAACATGCATTGTTTCAATAGGCTCTGTGTAATTGTTTGAAAACAGTCTTTTGTAAAGAAAGTGTTTTCCTTATGTGAAGCTGTGCCTTCAGCTGCAGCTGCCACCAGCTTTGTTGTAGTTTCTGGCCTGTGCAGTGGATAATTTGCAGCACCTAACTTCCCCCGCTGAGAGGGGATCCTGGGTCAGCTGCTGTTGTTGCAGTCATGTAATGGAGCAGACTTCATTCTTGGTGAATCAAATAGCACGATTGCTTTGGAGCACACTCGTAGTGTAGCAGGACAGTCATGCGCTCGTACTCTGACCCCTTTACTTGTGCTGGGTGAGAGTTCTACAGCTACAAGAATCAATAAAAATGTATTGATTTCTCCACACTGTCATAAAGCTTGTCTGCTCTTATCTCCAGTTTGCAAGCTGAAACAGGAGACTGTAAAACTACAATTGTCTTAGACTTTCTCTCCTTTTTCCTCCCCCATTCCATGCTTCTCACACAGGAGACCAAGATCTGTTTCTGACAGAGCCACCTGGCCAGGAAGCCATGGCCCCGCTCGCTGTATCACAGCATCCTACTCTTTTAATGCTTGGGTTGTGAAAATAGCTGCTTTTGAAGCTTTCCAAGTAAGGAGAAGTGCAGGGGGGATTGCCCCAAAGGCTAAAGTTGAGTGACTTCTCTTGGGGCTTAACTCATCCCTCTACATGCAAGCAATGGCAGTCAAGGAAATGTAATGTGAGTGCATCTCTGGGTATTCCAGATTCACACAGAGTTGCTTTTTTGGGGTCATTTCAGCTCCCTTTGCAACTGTTTGATGTTTTCTGTTCTAGGAAGAAGGTAGGTAGCCATCATTCATCTGAAGAACTATGGGAATGTCTTCGCCTGTTAAAAACTGTCTCAGTGGTAAAAATGAAGCAGGTGAAGGGTAAAGCAGTAATTTCAATAATATTTCATTTCACAGAAATGGTCACCTAAAGCCATACCTGTCAAAAGGTGAGCGGGCAGATGTCTGTTCCTGGTACTCACACAGACTATGTAGGAAGCTTGGCTTCAAACTTCTGGGGATGGATGCAGCTGTTTGTCAGCCCTGTAGTCAGCTTTGGTTAAATCCCAAAGTCCTGATAAAACACATGGGATGCAGTCACAGAGCAATCAGATCGGAAAAGGTTTACCCAGAGGACAAAAACGCAAGCCCCCTGCAAACTGCAGAATACACTTCAATCATAGAATCATGGAATGCTTTGGGTGGGAAAGGACCTTTAGAGGCCATCCAGTCCAACCCCCCTGCAGTGAGCAGGGACATCTTTAACCACATCAGGTTGCTCACAGCCCTGTCCAACCTGACCTGGAATGTTTCCAGGGATGGGGCCTCCACCACCTCTCTGGGCAACCCCTTCCAGTGCTTTACCACCCTCAGTGTAAAACATTTCTTCCTTCTATCCAGCCTAAATCTCCCCTCCTTTAGTTTAAAACCCTGACCCCTTGTCCTGTCACCACAGGCCTTGCTAAAAAGCCTGTCCCCATCTTTCCTAGAGGCCCCCTTTAAGCACTGCAAGGCCGCACTAAGGTCTCCCCGCAGCCTTCTCTTCTCCAGGCTGAACAGCCCCAACTCTCTCAGCCTGTCCTCGTAGCAGAGGTGCTCCAGCCCTCGGAGCATTTTTGTGGCCTCCTCTGGACCCGCTCCAACAGCTCCATGTCCTTCTTGTGCTGAGGGCTCCAGAGCTGGACGCAGGGCTCCCGGTGAGGACTTTGATGATTTCCATGATTTCATCAGCTAGGTCAGCATTATCACTAAACAATCATGTTAGAGTGTTACAGAACAGCAAAAAATGTGACCAGAAACATCTTATAGCACTTGAAGGCATCCGTCTTGGATGCCTTTGTTTCTATGGAGAACAAGGGCTTTAACACTCAGCTGTTCCCATTGAGAAGATCCCCAGCTGCACCAATTTTGATAAAAATATGTGCAGTATGGCAGGCAGGTAAAGCTGTCATGGCTGGTAGATATGTGTGACCACTGGTCAAATGACCGTGTATCCATCATATCTATATTTAAATCGCATGTTACTTAAGGCAAGGTATTTGTGGCACAAAATACGAGTAGCCACCGCTTTCTGGTCTACCAGCTGAAGGTTGAGGCAGACCTGCTGACAAACAGCAGAATGCTGTGTGGTTTATCTGCCATACTACCATTTGTGACTTTCCCTACCTTCATGGTTTCAAGCACATAATTCATAGATTCACACTGTTGGGGCTGTTGCACGCAGAATGTTGAGACAGGCTCTCGTGCAGAGAGTGTTATTAGTGGGGTCTGCAGCTGAGAAGACACAGAAGGAAAAGGGAAAACTCCCCTGTGGGCAGCTGGGAAGAGCAGTGGTGGGGTCCCCAGAGAAATGTCCAGTGCAGCAATGCTCTCTCCAGTGCAGCAATGGTGAGGATGAAAAGGAAGATGATGATGGGTTTTGGCATGCTTTCCCACTATTCATTATATGCCTTTTTTTAATGGGATCAACTCAAACTCCCACTTGGATGTTCCTCTTCGTGGCATGATTACAGCTGAGTATGGTAATTAGAGAGAGGTGTTGCATATTGGTCGTTAGCCTTCTGTGCTCATGTATTATTGGATAATATTTTAGTATTTAAATAGTGTTTAGGATACAAATACTGCTTTGTTGTGGGCTGTGTTTTAGTTGTCTCTAATATAAACTAACATCTACAAAATGAGGTATGAAAAGGTTGGGAGAGAGAGCTGGTTTTCACACCAGTGGTAATGGCTTCCCAGGAGAACCTGCCGTATAACATTATTGGGGTTTGCAGGTGCAAGGCCATGGGAACAATAAACAAAGATGTAAGAACAACAACGGGAAAACACTGCCTCAGCAGCTGATGTGAAAGATTACAGAGCTGCAAAGAGCAGCCCCATAGCACTGCTATGGCTGGGGCACTAAGGCACCTAAGGCACAACGCAACGGGCCAAATTCAGTTTTAGCATAAGCAAATGCGATGCCATAGTGCTCAATGTCTCATCTTGGCCTAGACTTGAGCCGTAGTCTTGCAATAAAGTATAAGAACATAGCCTGTACATCAAGATATACACGTGAGGCACTATATACTTTGGATTTCATTCTAAACTTTTTAAATATGGTGTTTATTCAAAGGAAAAGGAATATAATCCTTCCTAAATAAACAAGCATAAACTCACATCTCCTCCCTCCCTGCCACGCAGAAATCAGGATTCTGTAGCCCACAGATCACAAAGTGGGTCACGCTGAAGTACAGAAAATATAGCCCAATCAAGCTGGTAAAACAACCCAGATTTTAGAGATGAAGGTCTCTAAATTAAGAGTGTTCTGCTGCTGACCCCCAGGCTGTTAAAGCTCATGACTGTTTGCTCCGGCACCACAGTTGCTATGGCAATTCATATAGACAAAAGCAGTAACCTTTCAGGATCCAACCAGGTAAAAAACTAGGACTTAAATTGTACTCAGAAACAAACAGGAAGCTGACACAGATGCCAAGGAATCGATATACTGTGTTCTCTGTGTCTAATACCATCTCACAGGCAGGCAGCTGCGTTCTGTAGAAGCTGCACGTTCCCAATGCCTTTGAACGCTTGCACCACACAGAGCACATTGCAGCCACTCTGACGTGGTGGAAAAAACAAACCAACCCCTCCTGTAAAGAAACTGGGGAAAGGCAACGAATGTCTAAGCAGACCCAGACAATGCCCACTTGGATGCTGCCCTGTAAGAAGTCAGATGGTGTCTTATTAGAAGATAGATGAGATACTTTTCAGATTCTCTGACGTGATGCTACGATGGAACCCAAGCACCTGCAAATGACGAATCTCTTTAACAGCAGGGAGACAAGCATGTGGATATCATGGGATCTGTTGTATTTTAGAGATAGCAGGCTGGACCTTGTTTCCGTTTAATTAGTGAATCCATCTTGTTCATGCTCCTAGGACTTTAGCACCTTAAATTGCATTAAAATACGCTTCTCAGTAGAAATGGAATTGGAAAAGACAACAGAATTGTCAGCAGCTACTTTTATACAACTGCATAATCTTAGGTTTGTCATCTCCAGTAATGAGGTCAGTGATATAAATAAGAGATTTATCAGATGGAGACCATAGATTTAGCACATCAAAACTTTCTTATGCCCCTCATGAACGCCATTATAAAGCACAAAATATCACCCCAAACAACAGATAAAACATGTATCCGAATCTGCACTTCTAAGAAGGATTTTCAGTCCCTGACTTCATTTTCCTCACCTGGAGGTGCAAGCGACCCCAAACGGGTGACAGACAGGTACTCCCATCCTTCCCCCACAGGGCAGGCAGCAGAGCAGATGGGCCACACCAGAAATGCTGCGAATCTGACAAGACTGTGGCATGAAGGATCTTCCTTATGGGGCACCATCAAGCTAGAAACAGTCGCCCACAGCAAAACTGCAAGCATGAAAGTCTGTCAGCTCTCATCGCCTGTCATAACAGGACCTACCTTGATTGTACCAAGAATTTGACCGAGCCGGTATTACTGTTAACGTTGATGAGCATCATTGCAGGGAAGAAGTGACTGTATCTCCTGTCAGGTACAGCTCCTCCCTGCAAAGCAAGGCCCTGGCACAGCTCGGTACTGTAACATTTCATCCCTTGCCCTGCCTGCACATCTTCCTTCTTGGAGAGCTGCAGATACACCAAGTAAATCAAAGGTATAAGAATTTATGCAACCCAAAGCAGCACTGGATTTTTGGAATGACATCACGATTGTATATGGGTACTAATAAAAAGCAAAGGTTCCCTGAAGCCGCAGGCTATAAAGTGTAGTAGAGCAATATGATTAAGACAGAGTTAAGCCATATTAAACTTTGAAGAAAAAGGCATTCCATAGTGACATGTTAATAGATCCCAGGAAAGATTTGTTAATGGACTAAAAATTGAGAAGCTCTTTGTAGGCAGCATTAAGGAAAAAGAAAATCACTATTTCTCTATGGGTGAGATTCACTTAAAAAGAAGCCGGACAAGGCAAGAGCGCCGGGTACACCCAGGGCTGCCTGGCTGGGGTTGGAGACAGGAACACGGGGCTGGTCCCAGCACGCTTCCAGCCCTGGTCCTGCACCGCTGGGTCTGCACGGCCACACCTGGTTTAGGTCTTTCTTCCCATCATACTGAGTGTATGTGTGAATAAAACCTTATGATTTGGGTCTATGAAGGTGGTTTGGGATGTGAAGACCTCCTGAAGACTTCTTCCAGAGTGCGAACCACCGAGTGTGTCACATCATATATCCAAATAATGACTATTTTTCAATTAAAAGACACTGCAGTAGGGCAATAGGTAAAAATGAAATGCGATGTCATCAAAGTCTGAACCTTGTAAGACACGGAGCCCAGTAAAAAACTTCATCTGGCTGGTATGAGATACTAAAATTCACACTGATAGCCACCTGAAAGCAATTGTAATAAGGGGAAAAAAATGGCAGTAAAATGTTTATCTTGGCCTGATCTCACTTCTGTGATCTCCTTTCCAAGCTGACATATTGGAAGCAACAAAAGTGACAATATTTCGGAGCACACTCGCCTCTGAAAGGCAGAAAGCACCAGAACGAGTAATACTGTCTCCTCTCGATCGTGAAAGGCTGATTTATTCTTGCTGAATTATTATAAAAGGTATCATCTATTTTGTAACATGCTGAAAGCAGCGGGGGACCTTTACTTGGCCCGTCTTATATCTTTGGCTCAGCTTTATTTTTCTAATCAGATACTTTTAGGCTCCCACAATATTAAACAAAAACAGAGCAAAGGCAAATAAATCAAGCACCTTTCTTCAAATTAGTTCATAATCTCTCCTGCGAGTGGTCAGTTTTGCATTAGCTATCAAGCATTTTTAAAACTGACTTTTATCCCATGGCACTGAATTCCATGAATAAAATTTCTGTGATGATATTCATATCTAAGAAATTAAAACCTCCTGGTTGATTTCTAGCTTCCACATCCGCAATCTTAACTCTAGGCTATTTCTTTGCTCCGCTGCCTCGTCCAGATGCACCTAAGCTTCTCAGATTTTCATAACATAAAAATGAGAAAGTAGCATCGTGAACTTTGGATGTGGCTTCAGAGAGGGCTGGACGTTACCAGGGGTAATTGCACAGCTGCTGTTGTGCCATCAAACACAGAGCCCTTTTCTGCAAAAGAGGCCTTCCTACACGTTCGATGAAGGTGAGCAGTGTATGTCGGTAGCGACAAGAATTAATAAAACAGCCGCCTAAGCCCCAGCACTGGTGCTGCTGCAGCCCAGCCTTGCTGTGCTTCTGCTGGGATTTCTGCAAATGGTTCCTCAGGTTTTTTCTTCAGACCTGAGGCTACGAGGCACCATGGCCCGGCAGGATGCTGAGGAGCATGGCACCCGGCTGATACTTCAGTCACCCCTCATGCGCTCAAGCCCCAGGTCAGTCCCAGCGATGGGGTTCCTCTCCCGCCCTCATGGTCAGGTTTTTTGCATTTGGGAGCCCAAAACCAGGCTGAGCCCAGGTGATGCAGGCCCCTGTCAGGTAATCGCAGCCAGGCGTTTTGCATTTGGGAGCTCAACTGGGGGCTCACGAATTACACATAGGAGCCAAAGTGGAAATAGTTTGGTTTAGTCCCGCATCAGCAGTTGCAGCCTGGCAGCTGGGAGGAGGGGCATGCCAGCCATCCAGGAGTCTCTGCTAGAAAGAAACTTCCAGAAAAAGGGGGCAAAACCAGAGATGTGGGGTGAGAAGGGAAGAGGTGGGCAGATGGCAGAGGAGGGGCTGCAGCTCTGGGGCCCTGATCTCCTACAGCTGCAAAGCAGGGTTGGAGGAAAGGCTTAAAAGAGTGCGACACCCATAGTATCTTCAGTCAGGGAAGAAGATTCCCTCCCCAGGGTGGAGCTGGGTGCTTGACTATCTGAAGAGGAAGGATTTATACGGTTATTTTACAGATACTCCTGAATGATTGTGTCTTGAGGTAGGGGGTTAACAGAAGCACAGCCAAGGAGCCATACCCGCTTGCCTTGCTTTTCATGCAGCAAAGCAATATAATGAGTCCAAAAAAGGAACTCAGCATTGGGAGGAAGGGTCCTTTTTTTAAAAAAAAAAAGTCATATATTTTCCTAACAAAGTCCTGCACAATAGGAAAATATCCGAGTGTTGACTTTCTTAGGATACTTACAATCTTAATTACTTTATTGATTCAAGGCTTACACTACATATATATATTTTGTTCTTTTCTTTTTTTTTTTATACTTCTAATGTTTTTGCTACAGTTAGCACTAAAATTTAAGATACATGAGATGGAACTGTCCTAGGGCTTTTTCTTTGTTATACGTCACAGGGTTTGAGTTTTTTTTTTTTTATGATTTCCATATTAATAACTACTTAGCTCTTTCTTCTGGCTTTTGTTTTCCCTGAGGAAATTATACCCTTTCTCCCCTTGTGGAAGCAAGGGAGTGACGTAGTTTTGGGGTTTTTTTATTATTAATTTTGTATCAGTATATATTCCTTAAGTGAGAACAGTATTCCTTCCTAAAATATCTGGCTTCCGTTGAGCACAGTAAATCATGAAATTATGTATTTATCATTCCTTTTTATTTTTTTAAAGGCACGATAGAGAGGAAGGCCATTTAGGAAATCAGGTACAAAACTAAGATCTATATTCTCAGAGCTGCAGGGGAGTTGGAAGAAAATTGGCTCTTGTGATGAAGCGTTACTCAGTCCATCACACATGTGAAGTCCAATTTTGCCCCTGAGGTGAAGAAACCGGTATTTCTTTCCCCTTCTTATATAACCATGGAATTTGCAGGATTTTCTTTATGTGCATTACTGTACTACTTGGCAGTGCCTCTAACACATGTAATGATTTGGGATATGCTAAGCATGGGGGGGAAAAGTATGTGTCTGTTTGCAGAGCTAGGCAGGTAAGGGTAGTAGGAATGGGACAGGACTGTTGTCCAGTCCTGCTTCCCCCACGTAGCTGCTCTTCACCATGGGAGAACGGGGATTTTATTGTTTGTTTTGTTCTGGACCTCTAGCAATTTTCATTGCTCTTGATAAAAAATTAATAAAAATCAGTGGTGTTTGAATTAACTTGTCTGTGTGCACAGGACCAGCCCAGAGGTCCTGAGCATTGTGCAAGACCTGTTTAAAGTATTAGGGAATCATCAATGCTTCTATATCGCCCCAGCACCGCCTGTGCTTTAGGGCTCTGTCTGTGGTTAGGACTGCCTCATGCTCCTTAGCAGTGATTGAAAGGTAGGGTAAATCAGCCATTAAATTAAAAATTGAGAGACTAAGTCAGCTCTAGTTATTTGAATGAGTGTATTGCTATAAATCGTTAATAAATATATCCCAAAAGGCAGGAATGGGTGCATGGTGGGTCCCCTCCTGGGCAGATCTTCAGCAAGCAGCATTTTCAGTATCCTGGAAGCAATGTGCAGTTTTGGAGGGCATGGAGAGCAAGAGAAAAGGGGGATGTGCTGCAACAACACCTCTTCAGTATTTCCCTTCTTCCATGTACAGCTTATTACCTTTAGTGTCACTGTGATGCATGAGAGTGACTGTGAGTGATGTTGATTGTGTGCTGTGGGGAGGATGGAGCTTGAATTCTCCTCTTTGACTTTCCAGCACTTCTTTCTGGTACAGAGTAAGATTATTTTCTTGCCTTTTCCTGTTCCTCTTCAGAGCACTCTAAGAATACTAACAGCATTCTTGTTCCACTGTGCTTTGCTGAGCACCGGGCTGCAAAATCCAGCTGGCACTTGCACAGAGATTCATATGGAAAACTGTCCTGGCTTCCTCCTCTTAACCCTCTATAAGGCCAGCCATTCTATGTTTCAAGATATAAATTAAAAAAAAAAAAAAGGCAAGAATATAATGCAGAAACTGCTGTTGTGTACAGCTCCATAGTTGAGATTGATGTGTTAAGACTGTAGCTTGAAGATAGAGGGCAAATCTTGTGAAAATGTTAGTACTTTGCCCTGTAAAAGAGGAGAGAGGAGAGGAGGGAAAAAAAAGGCTTGGATAGAAGGAAAAATAATTTGAACAATATTCTGAGCAAAAGAGCCAGAAGGAAGTCGTACATATTTCAGAGAGACAGATTGGGCAAAGAAGCCTGGCAAAGAAAATCCTTGTAGCAAAGCTGTTAAAATGGCATTGTCTTAGAGCGGTGAAACAACTCTGCTTTCTTGCATTTCTCTGCATGAGTTAACTTGACCCCAAGCCATTGTTTCCTATGGAAGTGGAATAACTCGATAGGCAGTGTGAGGCAACATTATTGCAAGTATTTCAGCATTGCTTCCTGTAACCAAAAAAGTAAACATGGACATCAGCATGTAAACAGGATGCTCAGCTGTAAATTAGAGCAAGATGTAGCTTGTTCTACATTCAGCTTTTCCAAAAATAATTCCGCTTTAGTAGATAAGACATTCTGTATGTGTATCCTACTTTAACACATTTCAGATTGCTGTCAACAAACTGTAGGATTTTAGTAGAAGGTGTTTGCTAAATAACAAGTAAGGCAAACTGGATTTACTAAATCAGACCTTCTCTGTTTTTTGTTGCTAAACTTTTGTATGGAATATGCCTTTTCTGTATTTGGATAAATGATACTAGGGTTTTACTGTTCTATTTGTGAATGTGGCTGTTCTTATAGAGCAGTCTTATGGTTGAGATACTGGGATAAACAGGAGGTGGGTGTTCTAGTTCTAGCACTGCATTACTGGGTGTTTTGCCTTTTTTTTTTTTAAAAAAAATACATTTTGGCAAGTAGGGCTTTTTTTTTTTCCTTTTCCATTTTGCTGCTGGCAAAAATGTGAGCTCTTTGGTTTCTAGATAAAACTGCTGCAGTTTCTCTTGGAAATCATAATTTGGACATATAGAGCTGCATCTCATAAAATAAACCATAGTTCCCATGGTACACATTGACTGAGTACAGGGAAACTGTGATACGTTTGGGTCTTTGGGGGACCTGACAGTGGTCTCCCTTTGCCTTTGAGGAGGCTGTTGAGAAGCCAGAGCCAGGCTCTTTACAGCAGTGCATGGCAGGAAGCTGAGAGGCAATGGACGTAAACTGGAATTACAGAGGTTTAGGTTAGATTTAAGGGAAAAACTTTCTCATTATTAGGCTAGTCGAGCAGATTTTGGCCAGAGAGGTTGTGTAGCCTCCATCTCTGCTGATTTTTCAAAACCTGATTGGATAAAGCTCTGAGCAACTATGGCAGAAAGACAGCAGTTCTGGATCATAATCTAACATTTTTTTGTCAAAACTGGGTGCACCTGTATAAACTTCCTTTTGACATATGTGGGTACAGTAGTAGGCAAAGCAAATTATAGCCCAGGAGCCTGGGGGATTTCTTCTCTTGACCTTCCAGTGAAGGTGATGTTCTTAAAATCAGATATATAGCAGGAATGTGGTAGGTACAGTGCAACATGGTGACTTCCTGACTCCTTAAATATCAGATCCAGTTTACATAGACTACACTTGAGAGAATTCCCAAAATACTGTTCTCATTAGAGTGTTGAAAGTCAGATAACTTATTCTTGACAATAAGGGTTAGCAATAGGACAAATAAACCACCTTTATTTTTTCCTTATCCAGATACGGCATATTTTGTAGCGCACATCATGACTGCTGTAGAGGTACGGTGTCTGCAGTGAGTGATGTTGTTTGGAGGGTGAATTCAAAGTGCGCAAGGCAAGTTGTAAATATAAGGGGAAGTGTTAATGGAAAAAGGGCAGTTGCTTGTGACTTGAACTTTTTCTCCCTCCACGCGCACACACATTGTGTTAAGGCTACAGTTATAAACCAGTCAACTTACTGTACCTGTTTGCCTCTCGACTAGCCTTTAGTTTTAGGTAGACAAGTGCGAGGAGGCAAAATCAATGGGCTACGAAGACTTGTTTCTTTCCTTTTCAAATGCGTGTGCATATCATTGCTAACGCTATGTACTTAAGAGCTTGTAAGTGGTCAGTCTCAGCATAGCTAGTTACAGTGAGACCAGATGAACAGGCTCTTTGATATCGATTTACTTTAGTCGGTATCTTGGTGTAATTTGCACCTTGTCTGCACAAATAAGAGCAGATACATCTGAGGAGTGGGTGATTTCCCACTTCTAGAAATGTAAGTGCTGCACTTGCCCCTGTAGCAGAGATCTTGTGGATTTAAATATCCAGGTGGTGATACTTGGTGAAAGTCATATCTTAACAGGTTTAATTCATGCTGCAGTTGTTCATTTTGATGCTGGACATGACTTTAGAGTAGGAAGTGTTTCAAAATGAAAATGTTTGTGCAAGGACTTTTTTTTTCCCAAGTCTATGAATAAAAAGAGGAGGGGGACCCAAAGGAGCAGCTACCAGCTGTTAATGGTGGTCTACTGATGTGAGTCTATTTTAAGTGATAGACCATTGAGAACAATGATGATGCTTTCAGCCCAGAATATACCCTTTTGAGCAGGCGGGCAGTCTTTGGCCACATGCCATCTTCATCTTAAGAATCATACTCTAGGCCGATAAAGAATATTACACTAGTAGCTAAAAACTGGGCACTGTGCAAGTCAAATGTCTCACTTTTTGGAGCTGAATTTTGTTCCC
>VYZW01008209.1:29275-45359 GCA_013401315.1 Balaeniceps rex
TTCAGAGCCAAATTGTTGTCTTGCTCCATGCACTGGTGCCCAGTGTGAAAGTGAACCAGACCAATGAAAAGCTATTTATTATACGATGGCATCTTCAGGCCTGTGTTAGTTTGAAAAGGCCTTTTATTCTACTTAGGTTCCTGCCTTAGCAGTCTGCATGTTGTGTTTTACTTAAAAGCTAATTTAATCACCCTTAGTTGTAAAAGCTTTGGCCACAGGGAGCAAAACTGCTAATATCCCAAGACAATACCAACCGAAATAAGAATCAATGAAAATACTAAACCACCCCTTCTGATAAGAGGTACTGAAGCAGCACTACCTCTCCTATGGTCTTTTCTGGATCCCTTTGGCTTCCCTGGATTTCAGCTCTTTTTCTCATCTTATTCAGGCCAGCATCTCCAGTTACTGCTCACTACTTCTCCCTTTGCCCAGCATTTAACAAAAAAAGTGAGATTCTTTCCTATAAAATTGGCATGTATTTCTCTTTACCAGTCTCAGCTATGGATTTGTTTATCCTGATTAGAATTAAAGCCCATGCACTGCCAGAACTAGTGTGAAGAGATCAAGTGGGATTCAGAGTCATGTGTTTTCATTTAAATTGCAATCACAGAAATGTGTTTGAAATTAAAAGGTTTAATAACATATTCTTTACACTAGCCTGCGTTAGGACAAGTAAATCGGGTACAAGCTATGCTTTAAAGAAAACCTAAGCCCTGGACAAACAACCTCCCCAGTTTATCCACTTTAATCTGGGTTGTGTTTTTTTTTATTGGTGTGACTTTACTTTTGCTATATGAAACAAATGGGTAGCACTGATAGAAGCAGATATGATTTTGATGAAATTCTGGTGCCCTGTTAGGTTTGCAATTGTCTTTTAGTGTTTGTACTACTTGACTCCCTTTATTATAGTTTGTTTGGGTATGTATCTGGAAAACAATGAAGAATTACAGCTACTGAATAACAGAACAAACTTTACTGCATGGATTTCATACCAGCTCATGTAAATGTTTTTCCTGTAAAGCTATATTGTAACAGGGTATTAACAGACAGCCTCTGGTCCATGCCAATCAGCTGAAGCTACCTTTGAAATCAGTTGGGCAGTTCACTGCTCTCTTCCATTCTTGTACCTTAGGTAGTCTTTTATGTCAATGCAAAGGAAACAAAATATATTCAAACACTGGGCTTCATCTAGGGTTTTTTGGGGTTTTTTTGTTTTTTCTTTTAAGCTAACAGAAGGTTAGGTTTAATCACGGGACTAGGTATAGATTTAAACGGAGGCTTCATGAATGCTCTTACACAGAAGACTTCTGTGTAACAAAACCTGCTCTGCTGTGGGTATAGTGCATATGATGGGACAGAAAATACCATGGAAACAGCAAAGAGGGTCTAGCACTCAGGTAATTCTCCATGCTTTTTAGATACTTGGGTCTGAATTATGGCAGGTACAGGCCTCCTGACAGCAACAGAATATGGGATGTGCAAACTCTTGCAAGTGTAACTCAGAGCAGGTGCAAGGAAACAATCCTAGTGCAGCGTGATGGGCTGTCCCTGCTGTGGACAATGCTTCTCTGTGAATCTGTAAAAGCTACAAGGTTCTGGAATGGAAATAGGTGTTGACCTGTTAGTCTTCACCTGGCTCTATAGTGAAAGCAAACTATACCAAGGACTTGCAATGCAAGCCATAAGCTAGATTCCTCTGCCTGGGCTCAGCACAATATTGACAGGTCCTGTTGTGTCAATAGGANGGCTGCTTCAGGGAGAGGATTAGCATAGCATGTATGGCCTCTGTTTAAGTGTACCCAGTATTGTATAATAGGGGAATTTGTGCCAAACAAACAGCCGGGTCCTGCCCGGAAGAGCTTATATTCTGGTGGCACAAACAAAATACACAATAAATGCAGATGCAGAACAGCATGTGGCCATTGCACTTGGTATTAAATAGAAAGAAATTAAATTCTTCTGTTTCTGCAAAGTGCCTCAGAATTATGATAACATGTTATCGTTTCTTTGTATAGACTCTCTCTTGATATCCTCCCCTTCTAAACATAGCTCCTGTTCCAATATTCTGAATATTCAGCAGATACCTTCTTATAATTTGTACCTTTTTCCCTTGTTTGGGAAGCAAAATTATCACAAGAGATTCTAAGTTACAGTTACTCTCCACCACTCATGTTCCATATGGTCACTTCATTCATACAGTTCATTTAATTAGATTCCCCTAGAAGGAAGCACTGCACTGGGCAGAGTCTGTAGTGACTCTCCTGATGGATCACTGGGCAAAGCCTCCACTCATTAGGACTTTGATTGGAATGTGGTTTTAATTATTTGAATAGTTATGAAAAATAATCACAAACTACATTAAGAAAGCTGTGTTAGATATCTTCTTGAAAACCTTAGAAAGTGTAAAGAGGTGACTAGAAGCTAGTTAGGCTTACATTTGATTTAAAAAAAAAATTAGATTTCTTCCTATTTATAAGCAACAGTAAAATCATCTGGACAACACTCTTATTCATTATTTTCTTACTCTTCTGACAGCAAACTTGTTGGGATGAATCCTTTCCACAGTGTGTAGGGTTTTTTTTGTGTCTTGTCAGAGATAAGATGATTGTGTGGAAAAACAATGATGATAGGGATCTGTAATTACTTGTGACCGATGAGCATATCTGACATTGTTTCCTGGTGTCTGCTGATACTTCTAGGAGGTAAGAGCAAAACAGACAATTTCCTCTGCTGGCACAGTATATATTTTATGTTCAAGGTGCTGTTCACCATGATGTTTTGGGCAGGATTGCTATAGCACAGTGTGAAAATATTAGTAAAAACAATGCATGTCTGGGGACCAGTCTGTTAAATGTTTCTATCTTTCAAGTTGGTACAGTACAAGTAAAGAGAAAATGAGTCCTGTGAGACAGAGAGCTCTTTCAGATGTCAGTCCTCCAATTAACTCTGTAAGGGCAAATCAGAGCATCTTTGAGTAAAGGCCATCTATCTTTTCCTCCTTATATGAGTGGTGGCAATATAATTATTTTGAGTGGTGGAAGAACAAGATTCTCTCTTTCTGGGAGAAGTTTGTTGTCTTGATTCAAAAGTACTGGTATATGTAAAATCAGAACTGGGCCCTGTAGCAGGTTAGTTATTTTAAGCTGAGCATTTAAAATATGTATGAGATTTTAAAGTTTCTGAGACGTTTTAAAAATGGTGAACTAGCCCAAATAAGGCTGAGGTCTTGGAGCTCAAATAACTACAAACAAGCTTTCAAATCTACCACTAACCCTCAGAACTACCTCCATATGAATGGTTTAAATGAAATACTGTTCTCTGGAAGGGTAAGAGGATAATATTTAGTTTAACTGCACTTTATTTGGTACTTCACAAAATGATCAGTTGTAGGACAATCATTAAAATCATAGGCTATAAGTTACTGTCCTTTGAAGTAAATTATATGTTGCAAGATATGTGGGTCTTTGTCTTCTATCACACCAAATGGAATGCGTCTAAGCCACTGGGGTTTTTTTAGGTTGTCCCTTATTTTGCTAGGCCTGCTGCTTTTAAAGAAAATTTTTTTATTTAATAAAAAATAAAAACTCTTACGTTCGTGTTGGTTTAAATATTGATGTTTTGCTTAAGTATCTTTTCTTGCTAAGTACTGACTATAATGCAGCTCCTGATGAAATCAACCAATTAAGTAATTAGGGGTTTTCTCCTTCCTCTTCTCCTCACAATCTCCTTCAGCAGTTACCTCTTTTGTTCAAAAACAACTGGAGGTCAGGTTATGTGAAGAAACCCCATGACGAGTTAAATGATCAAGACCCAGAAAAGCCAGGAGCACTGAAGTCTGTAGTGTTCCTCAACCATTTGGAACAAATTACCCATCCCAGCTTCAAACCTCAATGGGGGTGAATATAAATTGTTTTTTATTTAGTCTTAATATTGTGTTCGCCACCCTACCTGTGCTCTGAGTATTTGCTGTAAGCGTGAGCCCTGCAGGTTGCCAAATGACCACTTGCAATGCTCTATCTTCTGTTCCCGTTCTAGTTTTATTGTGTTAGCCATCCTAGATTAGAAGCCGAATGCTGTGTTGAACATGAGGTGGAGAAACCTGGAGAGGCGGGAGGGAAGCCTGTCTGGAGAATAGCAGTGCATGTATTTCATGGTAAAAAGGCATAAGAGGATCTGAAACTGCCAAGCTTTGGTGAAAAATTGGATACTTAAAAAAGAGGTTATATTCTATAAGCAAGATTAAAGGAAATTAAATTGGAGGATTAAGGCTCAGGTTCTGCACTCTCATTTTCTGTTTCAATTCACAAACACCTTCTAAAACCCACCACTGAAGTGATTATTCTTTAAATAATTAAAAAAGTAGAAGGCAGGTTTTCTCCATAATCTGTGGTTCTAAGCTTTATCATAGGAACTGTTTCTCTTGTGGAACAACTTTGAGTGTTGTGGAGACCTGCTTATCAGAGATGTTGATTATATTCACTCATTTACATCTCTCTAATGAGTTGGTCTATGAACATCTTGAAATGTACACCCTGAATTGTTTTCATAAATTAAAATTGCCTATTAGGAACCCCAAATCCTGATCTTACCTTGTCAGTGACAAAACAACTTGTTTCTGGTAATGCATGAAAATGTCTGTAACAGCCTCAAGGACTTTAGGGCAATCTGTTGTACTTCCCCTGTTTCTCAGTAGTTCTAAAATGGCATTTTTTTTGATTAACGGTAAGATTATGGACACTCTTTTTTAGAAAATAATTTTTTGAAAGACAGTGTCTGGGGCCAGTGTGGGCATGGGAGTGATTCTTCAGTAAATCATTTTATTCCCTTTCATATTCTTATAATCTGAAAGGAGAAGGGGCGGGGGCAGGAGGAGGAGACTATTTTTGTTTTCACTTATTGATTTGTAATTACTTTTTAAAATCAGAATATCTTTTTTTTTTTTTTCCCCAGCAAAAGCTGTATACTAGAGTTATTTCCTTGTGCTCATAACTTCTCTCTATCCTGGGCAGCTATCAGAAGCCAAAAACTTCCAGAGTGTGTCCTGTGGTCCATAAAAACTACAAGCTTTGAACACTTTAATAAAAAAAAAAATTATCAATAAACTATACACAGAGTTTGGGGAATTATGCTTTGCAGCTTAGGATACGTTTTTCCTGAGTAGGAGGGAAAAGGCTGAGCAAGTCCACTGTAGGAATGCATTGATAAGAAATGGTGGACTTCTATTTCATTTCAATATG
This sequence comes from Balaeniceps rex, assembly GCA_013401315.1. Lineage (NCBI taxonomy): Eukaryota > Metazoa > Chordata > Aves > Pelecaniformes > Balaenicipitidae > Balaeniceps > Balaeniceps rex. Next base: position 34,513 of record VYZW01008209.1, read on the forward strand.
ATAGATTTCAAAGTTAAAAGAAAATGTGATACCTAACAATTAAGCAGGGAGTCATCTCCTTTACAGAAAAATCCTGCTGTAGTTTAAGCTTGGACAAAATCAGAATCACCTGCTTTTGCTAGTTATTCTACTTTGTAACGCATACATCAAGGAATAAAAGGAAACTCCAGGCTAACTGCGGAACCACGCAACTTCTTTTGCGTCACTATGCACTACTTAAACGGCAGTTCAACATGAGTTAGACATTTGTCCAATTGTGTAAAGCACATGTGCTTAAATGCCTTTTTAGCAGGTGTTTCACTGCTTATGGGAATGAATGAATAACCAGTGGAAATGTCTAAATATGTTGCATTACTTCTTGTTTAGTTATCCTTTTCTAAGTACTTGGGGAAGCCATGCTAGCTTTCTAGGCCTAATTTTGTAATCTCACTTTCATAATGCTATACGGCTCTACACTCCTACTGGCCTCAGTGGATCATAGTAATTCATTGTATAGCGGGTAGAAACATATACTGAGCAAAACTGGAGTTACATTTGGGGATGCATTGGGGCAGATATGTTCAATGCTCAACACATAAACAGCAGCTCTAGCAAGTTTATACGACCCATTTAATGTCTTCATTCTTTAGTAGCTATTGCGATCAGCAGACGTTATAGGTAGATAGCACTCAGCTTTGTTGGTTTGTAGTGTACTTTTCCAAATTCACTATTTAAAAGGTCATTTTCCAAGGTTGCTAGGTCTAAAATGACTGTTCTTGGCAGCAGTTCCAACTGTCTGTTCATTTCTTTAATTTTCTTGCCGAATCATGGATTAGTTCTGTAAAATACATATATCCAATTAATTCTTCAGTATAAAAAGCAGACTCTGCTCATAAAAAGGAATTTTAGACCTTCAAACTACATTTGGCAGATGCTTTTAATGGTATTTAATTTCTTGTTTCCCCAGGTGGGGCTTCTGTTATTTAAACGTGTGGTGTCTTTAGCCTATGCAAGGACGAAAGACTTGACATTCCAGGCATGCCTACAAGTCGCCTTGGTCTCAGTAGCTTCCTTGATTAAATACCACAGGAGTGGACGATAAGGGGCAGGACTGTAGGTCCCTTTCAGACCTTTAAAATGACAGTTTGAATGCCCTCCTTCTCCTACAGTGGAATAAATAGTCCTGCCAACTACAGTGATCCGTGTCCTCGAGCAAGGGCTTGAGAACATCACCCTTCACAGTGGCAGTCCATAAACATGTGAACTAGGTAGGATTTTTTTGCTGTTCCTAGGCTGAACTGTTTTAAAAATTAAGTTTTTATATTAGTACCTCTAATATGACCCGAAAAAGGCAGCGTCTTAACCAGCAAGTACTGACAGAGCCACAAGATGGCACTTTTGCTTCATGTAACGACTAAAGCTCAATCATTTAGCAGGCTGGTAAAAAAACCATAGAGACAAACAAACCCAGCTTTAACCTACAGAAGCAAAGCAAGCTTATTCTTGTGAACAGCAATTCAAAGTCAGTAGTTAAAAACATCACATGGATTCCTTTCAACCTAGACTTTTTATAAAGCAGAAACTCTTCTTTTTCTTTCTGCCTTAAACAGTATCTCAAGACTGACTTATTGTCAGTAAAGTCTCTTTAAGCTTAACATTCAACTTTTTCACATTCCCATGAACACTTCCAAATTACCCGAGATACTTTTGATAAGGCAAGATGCATGTAAATACTGAAGTGTTCTATGGATGTACGATTTGTATGCACTACTTCCTTTCAGGAAAGTTTTATGGAAGGTTTAAGCTTATATTTGACTCTTGCATGTTCTTTTCCAGTCACGTCACATTTTTTGCAAAATGTAATTGCTTGGAGTTTTTTTCTTCATAGTGTAAATCTATTTCAGTTTTCCTGAATGTTGGGGCATCACTAGCTTTTTTTGTGACTCGCTTCTGGACTGCATGATCCTGATTCATTATAAAAACTTTCATTTCCTTGCCAGTTGACTCGAACTTCTCCTTTCAGCTAAACCTCTGTACTGTGGAAAGTGAACGTTTGCTTCTCCCACTGCCTGCAACCAAGCCAATCCCTGGCAAAAATGCGGGGGGAAGGGAGGAACTATGAGAACCGCAGCAGGAAGACAAAGGTTTGGGCAGCAAAGCTAACCTGGTTTTAGCAAAAGGGTAATGAAATTTTAGATTTGAGTGACCTTTTGCTATTGCTCAGAGTAATTAAGAGGCCTGTCTAGGAACTTTTGACTAAGATGCAGCAGAGGCATGAGACTCCAGTCAGCTTTCTGGTTAGCTAAAGCATTTGGACCCTTGTGTGAAAGCATGAGGAGTCATGGCTGGTGCACTGATTTGCTGTTGGAGGTGATTCTCTGTTGCAGTGTTAGCTCACACTTTTGCCATATTTTGGACTATCTGAAAGTGGTTCACAGCTGAAGCAAGGAAATGCAGAACGCTGGTGGTGGAAAATCTGTTTTGAACTTCAGTCTCAGCCTTTCACACGGAATGGGCATGATTGGCTTAAGCTACGTGGCACAAAAAACTCAAGTCTGTACTTACGGTGTGACTAACAAAACCAGTATATAGCCATGGCCCTAACCGGTAGGTGGTCTAGAAAAGAGGAAAATGTAGGAAGGAGCAGAGTTGTAACATGTTCTTGCAGGGGAAGAGAAAATTGTGAATAAAAACTGATGAATCATGCTTTGAGTAAATTTATTTGCACACTTAAATGCCTGATAGATTTCTGTTCCATTGGGCAAGAAAAGTATGCCTCCAGTTGCAGTTGTTTTGCTTCTGCTTAATGTTGGAAAAACTGCTTTATTAACGAGGATTGTAGATTAGTTCACCTGCTCTTCAGTGATTGCATTGCTCTGTGCTTTCTGAAATTGCTTTCAGAGCTATAGCAGTCCAACCAGACTTTCCCATTAATACTTTATTAGCAGAAGCTACTTCTGTTATAAATGCCAGAAATTTGCTTTTCTGTCTGCTAGTATGCATACCATATGCATGGAAGACTTTTGAAAGACTTTGTTTTCTGCCTTCTCTGCAGTAGCTGTTGGGTTAAGATGCCTTTTATTTTTTTAATAGTAGCTCTTATTATCCAGTAGGGAAAATGTCTTAATTGTTCTCTTTTTTTTTTTTTCTTCCCCTCCCATGGGAGGGGATATGTCATAAATGTCCTTCTGGGAAATGCTTCTTGACACATTTCCCCTTTTTAAAATGAACATTTCTATAGCTAATTCTCTTAGGGTAAACAGTACTAACCCTGACTTCAGACAGTGAAATGTAACAGGCTGTTACTTCTGCCTTTGTTGAAGACAGCCAAGCTCTGTAGCTTGTGTGGTAGCATCCAGGATTACAGGACAAATTGTAGATTTAGGACAGAATGAACAGCAAAATGCTTCCAAGCAGAACTAAGTCATTAATCTGTATTGAAGAAATTCCTTTTTATAAGGAGACAGTATTGTAATGGGACTGCATTCAAGATCAAAGTTTACCTATGGACACTAAGCGGCTTTGTGAAAGCAATGTAATTACAGCAGTTCAGACACCTATAAAACTGTGCACTTGTGTTGTTCAGTCCTGCTGATATTTGTCAGACGCATGACCATGGTGCTCGGGTGTTCGCTCCCGCAGAGCTGTGCTGGGGAAACCTGTGGGTCCCGGCTGGCTTTGGGTGCACTTGACTACTCTCCCTTCCCCTCCCAGGTGGTGGGTCTGTGGGTGCAGAGCGTGTCACCATGCGAGTTGTGCATGCGCAAATCCCTGTGTATCCCGAACTACCACCAAAAAGCCTTAAAAACAAGGCTTGAATGCCGCTGTATCTGTTAAATGTTGTGAATCTAGATCACGAGGCAGGGAAAATCCTCTCATCCCGCAGCTACAGATTCTGCTGCCGGAATGGAGGTAATGGCCTCGCCTGTAACCTGCACCACCCGTTGTCACACGGTGTGAAAACCTTCCCCGGGACCTGAGTCCCGGTCGCCCCTTCGGCCCCGGCTGACTGGGGGGCTCGGGCAGGGCAGGGCCGGGCCGGCCGCCGCTTCCCCGCGCAGGTAGGGAGCCCCCGAGCCGGGCAAGCCCCGGTGCTCCGAAGATGGAGCTGAGGGGGAGCGCATGGCGCCCACAGGCCTCAGCCTGCCCCGCAGCGGGGGCCAGCCCGGCGCCGCCGCCCGCCCGGAGGGCCGCTTCCTGGGGTGGCCCCTGCCCGGCCGCCGCCGCGCCGCTCGGGGAAAGCGCGCTCCCCGCTTTACGGCTGCTGAAAACCTCCCTGGCGAGCGCGGGGCGGCCGTACGGCGCCGGGGCACCCGGGGCGGGCAGGTAACGGCGCGGCGGCCCGGGGAGGAGGCGGGCGGGGTGGCGGGCGGGCCCCCGGTACCGGCATCCCCCTCCCCCCGCCCCGGGTGGGAAGCCGGTCTGCGGGCTGCTGTGGAGGCCAGCTGTCAGCTGAGGCTCGCCCTCACGCCAGCGCCGGAGGCAACGAGGGGGAAAACTTTTGTCAAAGCCTAGTTTTTGTGGGTGTTTTTCTAAAAGTAACTCTGAACTTGGGGGGAAACAAAAAAAAGTCGCTCCGAGCCAAGCCGGCGGGTTGCGGCCGCTCCTCCCTCCCTGTGGTGAGGTGCGGTGAGGTGAGCGGGGAACCGCGTCCCTCCGCGCGGCGCCCGGCACGCGCGGGCGCTAATTGCTCCGGCGCTGCCATCTGCTAATGACCGGGGAGTGAGGCCGCCCGGGAACACCGCGTCTTAGAGCCAGGAGGATTCCTCTCTCCTGGCTGGTAGGAGGTCCTGGCTTGAGTGCGCTACAGTTTGCAATACAACAGGTAAATCTGCATTGCAAATGTGTCCTACATGAATATGATTAGCTGCGTTCTCCTTTTTTTTTTTTTTTTTTTTTCTCTCTTCATTCTTGCTTCTGAGTCAAGGCATTGAATTACTCAGAGTATTTTATTATTTGCTTTCTGTTCACTTAGCTATTTTGAGAAATTGGACACACAAGCATTGTCTCGGCTAGATTTAGTAACTGAATTATGTGTTAGCTCCTTAAAGTGTTTAGATATTAAAAAAGAAACCCCCAAATGTAGTGATACGTGACATCTTGAAAACTTTCTGGAAACCATCAAAACAATGAACTGGATGAAAATGTGCTTTACCGTCTTCATTTTGTATCTGCTCAGGTTATCTGAAACACAAATGAGTAATTGCACTGGTTTCAGTATAGGAGAACATTGTAGTCCTGCTGTGTGATCCACGGCATCTTTGGTTTCTCCATCCGTGTAGAGCTCCTTGACTTCAGTAGGTTTCTGTACGGTGAGTCTCCCTTAACTGAGATGACCTCAAAATTGTAATTAAAATTCACTCTGTAAATGCTGCGGGGTTGACACTTGCAAACAGTGCTGTGGCATCTTGCTGACTTCAGCTGAAATTTGCAGTGTTGTTGCTGAGTCATCTGGACAGAAATATTCAAGGAAGAAATAAAGAATTTAGATTTCACCCTAATATGAACAGCCCATTTCATGTTGGTTTATTTATTACTTGGTACGTATTTCTTGCATTTACAGGCAAATTTATTTGTTCAGTGGTTAGCATATGGAAAGCATTAGATGACTGAAACTGTAACGATGCCAGAGTCCTGTATATCAAGCAATGCTATATATATTTATAGAATCTTAATCTAAAGAGCTCTCATATGAGTCCCAGTGCATCTGTAATCCAGCCTTTATCTCCAGTATCGACAAAAGACTAAAGAATATCTTCTGAATTTTGGTCTTGTACGTTCCCAGTAGGTGTCTTAATTGTATGGTAATCTACCATAAAGTTAATCACCTGAAACAAGCCAAAGAATGATCTTTTGTAGCAGAGCTTTTGCAGTTTTTTTACAGCTGGAATTTTTGAATTAAAAGCTGTAGAGCTATGCACACAACGCTTTCTTAAAAAAGAAAAAATCCTGCAGAAAACCACTTTTCTCCAAGTTTCATCAGTTTTTTTTTTTCTTGTTTTAAGTGTCTATCTAAACTTCGCAATTTTTTTTTCACATCCTTAAAGTCAAAACAGTTTTACGTTGTTGAAGATGTTAGCTGGGACAACATTAACAGGCCAAATTGCTCGATAATGAAGCAATACTTCTGCTTGTGCTAATGGGAGGCTGTTTTGTTTGCTTTGAAGAGTTGGGTCCAAGTTGTTTATCTAAAGCAGAAAAAAGGACAGAGTGGTAAAAATGTCAGAATTGTCTAAGTCGATAAAAAGATGCTCATGTGAGTGTCACAAGCTGCAGATTTTTGTGGTAGCAGCTCCCAATAATCATGCTGAATCATGTGACTTCCAGCTCTGTTAATCTTCATAGCTGAAGTCTTAGCTTGTCACTTACTGTGGTACATACCTGCATTATTTTTTCCCCTTCTTAAATAACCTCAGGGTATGAATATAAACTAGACAAAAATAGACCTTTAAAGTGCTTTTTCTCCCTCTTAATAAACAGATTTATTTCAGAAGAGTAGTTCTTAGTGATGCACATGTAACCCTCCAGGGAATGTGTGCTGTAGATCTTCATTATGGTTAATCTGTCAAATAGACATCTTCTAGATCCTCAAACTTTTTCAACTGGCTCTGGAGCTCCTACTGTAAATGTACTTTTGTTGGCCACGATAGCATTCCTGCAGTACGATGTATTTATTTAGTATAGAATCAGTGCTTAGGCTGTTGTGTGGGGGTTTTTTTCTTCCCCCCCTCCCCCAGTGTGACATTTGGTGTTTAAGCACATGCATCTATAAATATACATATATTTATAAATTAGTTTATTAGGAGTATGCAGTGTAATGTGAGGAAATCAATGATAGATGGTTCCGAATTAGTGATAGAACTGGGATCCTGAAAGTTGCCTTCCTGTGCAGATCACACTCTGGTTTGCTGATTTGTAAAACAAGGGTCATAATGCTTTCCTGAAGATAGCTGTAATTAATCCAGCTATGAAGTACAGGTGTTATCTCCAGCTGTGAGATACAGAACAGATACTGAATGTCTCTTTTTTTTTTTGAGGGGCAAAGTTGTTTCTTTTTCCTGCCATGTGGAGATACAGTGGTGCCATTCTTGTTTTCACTGGGGTTTGACTTTTGTTGTGTGTTTCATCTATTGGAAGAAGTAGCTTTTTGTGACTATTTTTGCTTGATTCCTTGCCTTGTCTCAGCGTAACTCGTGTCAGGAATGTCACTCGTATTTGTTCTAATACTATATGCCAGAACCTTCTATAGGTGGCCATGTACAGAGGGGACCAACTCTATATCTTCTCTACGGGTTGTTGGCAATCCAGCAACCACTGGGTCTGTGTGTGGGCTGCCAATAGCAGGCATTGCAGAACAGTTTCGTGTTGGTGTGAGGATATGGACTTTTATGGATATAAAATTTTGTGCTAACGCTTCCATGGAACGTGCACCACAGCTTAGTTCACAAGACTGCTATGTTGGCTACCAGTTTCTGCAGCAAAACCGCTTTGTTGATATTTGTATTTCTGTTTGGACCTCCTGTATTATAAATTCTGAAACTTATGTATGTGTTCTTTTGATTGCAAACCAAACTTCTTTCAATTGAAATCTTCTAGGCATGATGTCTCTACTCTCTGTCCACTTATGTTTCTCTTCCAAAAGCTTGGGTAAGATTGCTAGAGCAGTAAAGTAAGCACTAGTTTTTGTTCCTGGCTTCTGTGGTTGCATGTCATCCTTGTGTGTGTTTTTTTTTTTTTTTGTTTTATCCTTGTGATACTAGTCCTATGTCAGTTAATCTTCATATTGTCTGTAAGGAAAAATGTTTCTCTATANATTCAGAAGTTTTTCATTTCCAGAGCATGTCAGCATAAAAACTCACATCAACACAGCTATACTATTTAACAGCAAAAAACCCTTGATCCTTGATTCCCCCCACTCCCACCGTGCATGTAAATCACAAAGTGAAGTGAGAAGACACATTTTCCTCTCTCCTGTTTTTCCCTCTAATTTTCTTTAAGATTTTCATGTTCCTTAACTGCATTGCTGAAGTGGTTGAGACTTGAAATTTGACGTGGAAATTGCCTCCATTGAGGAGTAACTCAGTGTTCTGACTGAGTTATGATCAGTTGGAAACAATGCACTCTCTTCTTGGAGCCTTAGCAACATGTGCATTAAAGCACTTTGTTTCTCCTCAAGTATGCATCTACTGGTTCTGTCAGTTGTGTATGCTTGGTTAACATCACTGTGCAGGGAACTAGGAAAGGTCGTCGTTCATCCTACAGTGACTATATGGTTCCTATAAAGCAACAACCAAGGACAGCTTTTACAGCTCAGGCCGAGTGCAGAAGAGCAGTTATTTCCTATGAGCCATCTACTAGCCATGGGATCTGTTGGTCAGCTGGAAATCTAGCAGGGGGAAAAAAATGTGAAGACTTGAGTATCTGAAAACGTAGTCAGGAAGTAATCAAAGTTTATTTCATGAGCGCTGTTTGTTCTGGTTTCTTGTACAAACGTGCTCAGTTCTGAGAAGCACAGAATACTTACAGGAGCTGAATAAAAGTGAGAATATGCTATTATTTTTGATCGATCCATTACTTGTGTTGAAGATCGATATCCTGACTTTATTGACATTGGTTGTTGACCTCAGTAAGCCTTGACTTTTAACTCGGACTGGTTAACTCTAAACTCTCTATACTAGTAAGGGCAGCATTCCTCCTTCATACAGAGCCAAAGGATTCAGCCATCCTACCATCCTTCTGTAGTTTCTGCTTGAAAATCAGAGGGAAATGCCACCCAAGCACACGTGTGTAGGGAGAGGGAAATATGTAAGAGCCATCTGGGAGGTTGAATTGGCAGGATCATTGGGTCTGTTCCCTTGTTCTCTCTTCATTGCTGTTTTTGAGCTTCTCAGTTAACTATTTTCCATGTAAATATGAATTAATTTATGGTAGATCTTGAGGAAAATGTTGAATATGATCCAAGCTATATATGACTGAGCAGAAAAGGTACAGCATCTGTGTATTTGACATTAATGAGATCAGTCCAAGAATCCTGTGTCAAGTTTAGGTGTTCATACTTCAAGGAGGATGTTAAAGTCAAAGAGAATTCAGAGAAGAACTGTAAGAATGAATAAGGGTTGAAAATAGCTCCTGAGGGAGAGATTCTAAGAACTTAGTATGTTAAATATTATCAAAGAGAAAGGCAAGGAGGGACTTGATTGCAATGTTTTAAGTGTGTGCATTGTGAACAGAAATTCTATAATGAAGCAGAAAATGATGGTATAACAAGATCCATTGGCTAAAATATGAGCCAGACACATTTGCAATAGAAATGAGAAATGCATCTTCAGCAGGTTATGGTAGGATATTCATCAAAGGAAAAAAATAATTTAAATGTGATATTTTTCCTTTAAGATGTACCTAAATAGAAATGAATTGAGGGCTTATGTCCATGTTTTATAGAAGTCAGAGTTAGGTGATCATGGTATTCTTTCTGTATCTAAATACATGAATCTGCATAAAAAGAAAATAATAAAATATGGTTCTTTAATGTGGGATACTGTTGAAATTAGAAGAGAGCTGATAGTTAACTCAAGACTTTTAAAATGTCAAAAATGCTTGGAAGCAATGAACTTGGTTTAGAAGTTCTGTACTGAAGATTGCGAAGTCATGTTGGCCACAAAATTCTTCAGCAATGGAAAGATGTCATTGCACTCAATTTCTGCTTTAGTAGATCTTGGCCATTGTCTGTAAATACTAGATTAACATGCCAGTTGCTAAGATTCCTTACAAGTTTTCATGAAAGTACTGTGGAAATAAAGATGGTTGAAGTCCNCTTGGGCTGCTTTAGAAAAATGCTGAGTACAATAGACTGGTTAACAGAAAAGCCTACTATGTGTGGGGGGGAATTATTGGAGGGTTTGCAAGGAGGGATTTGTAGATCCTGCAGCGATTTCAGGGAAATCTGTGTTATAATGCATTATCTCCTGCAGTGAAGAGCCAGCAGGAATGTTCTGAGGTTTTTAGTGTGCTCAGTTTTACATGCCTTTAGCAGGCGATCCTTCTAGGTCTTAGGCTTAGTGGAATTGTAGGCAGCATAGGGAGAAATAAAAGAATTGTAAATCAGAATAGTGATACCTCCTTTTGACACTTAAGTTTGACAGAAAGAGCAGAAATCAAGCTGAAGTGCAAGTCAGATAAGATATGACTGTGGTGTATAAACTCTTCAGCTTTTTGGAGAAGATCTCAGGAATCAGCCTTCAATATGATGAGAGGATCGTCAAAATAAATGAAAAGGACCCAAGCAAACCCACATCACTCAGTGAAACCAGTCTTTTTGCTTAAATCCCTGAAGATATTGAAGCAATGCCCAGAGGATTGATTAGAAGAGCGTGGTTTGGTGAACCGAATCATGTATGCAGTGAGGACCAGCTGGTTATAATACTGCAGCAAATTAGAGCAGGAAAAATCTGTGGCTGGAAGGAATTTTGAGAGTCTGGAGATGATTGTGCTTCTTGTCTCAAGTGATAATATGCAAGTATCCAGAAAGTTTCATGATAGATGCTGAAGAGAAAGCTAGATACTTCTTGTAGTATCGATCAATGTAAGGGTTGGAGATGTCTGTAAATGTGTGGTGTGGGGGGGTTTTTTGGTTTGGGGAGGGAGGGCTCTGTCAACAAATGTTGACAAAAAGTCACTCACTGGTAAGAAACTGTGCAATGAAAAGTATTTAATGGCTTAGAAACCAGTGCATGATAGATGTATGAAGGACTGTTGAGAAAAAGAAAGGGATTCCAAATGCTGCAGTTACAGAAAATCCTGCGTGAGTGCATGTGCAAGGTAGAGATGTTTGACTATGCATTGTTTTTCCTCCTTACTAATAGCAGAAA
>VYZW01008223.1:7900-18484 GCA_013401315.1 Balaeniceps rex
GTCCTGCGAAAGATGGTGCTTGTACAGCATGTAACTATGTGAAGTGACTGGGTAGAGACACACACCCGCGCCTCCTTATTTAGTGACCTTCCACCAGTGATGAGACTGCAGCCCTGTTCCCAGCAGCTGGTTTCTAAATTTGGTCTGACAAATGGTATCGTAAAGGTGGCAGGTGAGGTTAGGAGATCTGATCAGAACATACCAATTTAACAGCCACCAAAAGGTATGAAAGAGTATAAGGAAAAACAATCAAGTGCTGTCTCTTTATCATTGTATCAGCTTTCTTTGCACGGTCCCTTGTGAAAGCCTTTACTGATGGCTTTCAGCTACGTATCATTATAATACCTACAATAAGCATTACATAATAGGAAAAATATGCCACATAGAGCAATGAAACTGGTGTTAGCCAGTCCTGTGGCCCATATCAAAATGCTCTCACAAGCATTCCCTGTAACAACACTTCCTCAGATGTAACGGACTACGGCCTATCATCAACTTAAAGTTCATACATCTGCCTTAATGTTTTTTGCATATCCCTGTTACAAGTAATGGCTGTGACTGCTCAAGAGAAAAGGAATCCATTTTTTTCCTCTTTAAATGGTAGTTCAGGCATTCTTCAAGCACATCCTCTGCCATTGCTGTGTTCACGTAGCTAGATAGCTAAATCCTGTGTGTGTTTGTGTCTCAGGCAGTAAGGAAAGGGGAGAAAACCAATTAAAAGAAAAAGGAAAACACAGTAATGTTAAAACCACAAGAATTAACTAGAACAACTGGGTAGACAGTAGCACTTAATTGATTTTTGTTGTTGGGTCTCTTTATACCAGTTCAATAGATTGCAAGTTGTCTCCTATTAATTGGTGCTATTTTATAAGAAGGAATTTGCAGAATAAATCTATCTGAGGTGCTTTCACTAGGACAGCAAATGTTTATTTCAGAAGGACTTCAGATGTTAGGAAGTTTGAAACAGGTCTTCCACCTTACTGTAGAGTGATATATCAGTATATAGTTGGGCTGGAAATACAAAGACAGCATCGGAAATCAGACCTGCTGCCTTGATGTGTCAGACCTTCAGTCCAGGACAAGTCATGGACTCAGGTGCTTACCTGAAACAGGGTTCTTGTGCTCAACTTCTGTCATAAAATTATTCTTAAGTATTTGAATTCCCCTAAAGTTACAATATTGTATTCTTATTATCTTTACTTGGATGGTTCTTTCCTGTGTTTGCTTACCAAAGTTAAAGGATAGAAGTTACTTTCTGTGTGGGACTGAAATGTCACAAGCTTTCTACAGGTTACAGATTTTCACTTGTCGTTTTGAAGAATATCATTCCAGATACAGGTAGGTGGAATATATCTAGGCTTAGAGACCTTTAGTCATATATCTTCAGTTTAAAAAGTACATTAAAAAAACCTAATATATTCCTAAAATGTGAGTTATTAAAGGCACATGCCTTTAAGTATGAATGCCAGTTTTGGCCAAATGTGACACAGAGTACTAAGGTAATGGAGGATTAGTTTTTCACGTTAACGGCACAGTGAATTTTAGCACACAGGCATCGTAAAGAGGAAAATGACTGGTGACTGTGGAATGAAAAGATCAACTTTTAAATGCCTGCAGTGAGGGCTGGAGAGGAGTAGAATTGAGGCTGATTACTTAAAAGCAACGAGTCTGACCACTAACTGACCATTTTTGGTCATGATTGTTTTATTTAAGTTTTAGATAATGATCTGAGAGAGTAAACTGTCTCCATAAAATCGGTTATGAAGGATGGTGAAAGGCATTATACTGTAGCCACAATCAGGGTCCATCTGGCATTCAGGACATGAAGAAAAGTTGAAAGTTGTACCTGTACCTGTGCATGGTGTTTGCATACAGCGTGGGAATGATTTGCTTCAGCTGGCTGATAAGCTTGGCATCTGCTGAGTGCGCTTGGGTCATCACCTTCTTCTAAGCATAAGTGGGCACCCATCATCCTGTCCAGGACTTGGCTCTCCTCCCCCCTGGCAAAGCGGTGGGAAGGACAGCCCATGGGGCATGTATGCATGCACAGCAGTGAGTGCTATAAACATTTATGTCTGCTTCAGCCTGTGCGCTGGTAAGCAGAACATAACAGAGACCCAGCTACAATCTTGTTTACCCAGTCAACATGTTTTAAGTTATAAATATTTTTAATTCTTTCTTTGGATATTTGTCAACTGCATCTTAGGTTCAGTGGGAAATTTATATTGTAATGTTTGGCAGCAGTCGTATGTTATGGGGATGGTGCTGTGAGAAACAGGATGCCCAGGTCCTAGCTTGTTTAAACAATCTGTCTAGGTTTTACTGCCATGCTCAACACCATGGTATGCAAATGCTTACCGAGCCCTCTGAGCTGCAGAGGCAAGGGCTAGGTAGGCACTCAGCCTTATTTTTTAAGGATGGAATTTAGAGGCCTTTTGCTCTGTACCTCAGAAGAGTTTTCCCTGGTACAGCAGTTTTGCCTCTTGCCTAGGGTCTGAGGTGGAATTCCTAAACTGCCTTTAAAGTTGCTGGCGAAGTGACCTTGCTGAAAATTGCATCAGGTATTGTACTTGGGGATGACGCAGTATTAATGCATTGACCAAAAGCTTCAAATCCTAAGGTGGAATAGGGTGGTGGCTGTATAAGAAGCAAGTTAACCAACTAGTGACATTAAGTGCCTTTGGGGCATGCTGAGGGGCCAGATGAGATCTTCTGGGTGCTGTTGTTAAGCACAGTTCAAATTTGAACAGGCCTTGTCCCAGAGGGCTTATGGACAGTGTCAACGCGGGGAAAAGTGTGGGGAATGCAAAAGTAAAATCAGCTGTGCTACACCTGTGAAATCAGATTAGTGGTATGATTTTTGTTGTGTTAGTGGGGAAACAACATGCAAGAAGGAAGGGCTGTTTTAGTGGAGAGGAGGAAAAGTAGAGAGAGCGAAGGCAAAGCAGAAAAGGGCAAAGCATATGGTTAATGGAGCAAAGATTAATATACTGAAAGAGGGTGCAGAGTTTAGAGGAGGTGGAGAAGTATAACATTTAAGGAAGGAATAAGGGTAAACCTAATGCTTGTGCTACATTTGCACATTTTGGAGAGTGCATCCTGAATGCCTGCACTCCTACAATAGCTTTCTCTGAAATGTTGTGTTGGGAAGGACAGATGCTAAACTGTCCAAAGGACAAACAGAACCTGCTCAAAGTAGTTGTGCCCCTTTGATGAAAGCTTGAGCTTTGGCATCTCTATAGTCTCTGCATGGGTCTGGAAGCAGCTTTCCTTTTCCTTCACAATCTCAAATGCTTTGCAATCAGAATTCCTAATACTGCGACCACACCATTATAGGAAAGCTGTAGACCACACCTGTTGTTCCTGTGTTGGCTGCAAGAGGGATGGGACCTTTCTGTAGACACCAGTCTCACTGAGCCAGCCGCTTGTCTTAACGGTGTGTCCCAGGTCTAACCCCCTCACCCCTGGCTTTGGAATCCAGTCCTTCACAGCTGTCTGACTCTTCTGGGTTAACTCAATCTTCCCAAACTCCCCGGGTCCCTACGTGCCTCGAAACAGGCCCTAGTCCAGGCCTGCATCCCTTCCCACCATATCCCACCCTGAGATATGTCCTGAGAAAGGGCTGTAGACCTTTTTGTCTCTGCTGGATGAAGGATTCACTTCAGTGGGCGAAGAGTAACAACCTGAGGGACAGAGAAGCAGCGCTTGATGTGGACTTTTCCTGATTCAAAACCAGTTGACTGTTTTTCTGTGGGTTCCCGGCTCTGTTGCCTCCTATATAGGATGCTCAGTGATCTTCCATTGTGCGTGGGCAGCTTTGAAGGTGTGCCCATAAGTATTTGCAAGGAATATAGAAGGTAAGTGGTAATAATCTGATGACCAGCTATATTTGTGATGGCGGGTGAAGCTCAGGAAGAAATTTCAGGCTATTTCTATCCTTTTTGTACTGGTCCCCCCTCGCGTCCCGTTTTGGCACCCAGGATTTAGAAAATGAACCAAATTAGAGTGTATTGGCTTCTGGTTTTTGTGCAAGTTGTGTTTCTTCTGTTAATATACTGGAGAGAGCGTCTGCGCAGCCTATGTCCCACTCTCCCATAGGTATATGTCATTTGGATAATACCACCGTAACAGGCCATTTCGGCCTCCCAATGGCTGTCCTTGCCAGTCTGTTGCACAGAATGGTGCCTTTCACCCTTCACTGGAGATGGAGACGTGTGCTGCAGTACTACAGTAAATAGACCATAGTTTGTTTTCTTAACCTTTGTCTAGCTGTATTTCAGAACTTACAATTTATCTAGTAACTTCCATCAGGAGTCTGGGATGTTCCTAGGCAGCACAAGCCTAGATACCACATAGCAGAGTCAGTTGGGAGAGCGTGACTAATGGGAAGATCCACCATGACTGTGGTTTTAACTCCCGGATTTCCAATGTGAAACTCATGAACTTATCCTGGAAACTGCCATCACCTTCCAGGCTCTATCCTTCCCCTTGGTGTGCTGGGACCTCTCTGCTTCAGGGCTCAGCACCCACCCCCCTACGTCCTGTCCCAGTTCTACTCCTGGTTTTCCTCCCTCAGCCTTGTGCCTGCTTCAGCTGAGTTGCTTCTGACCCACAGTGACAGGCACAGCAGAGAGCTGCGGTGCAGGTCAGTAACTGGGGATAGCTGCTAAATCTTTGCAAAGGAGCAAAGCATGCACATTGAAAATATAAAAGTGGATGTTCCAGTGGGTGCTATAACAGAATGTGTTTTTACTTTTGCCTTTATTAGCCCCCCCAATGGATTTAATAACATTTTCTTTCTGTTCTGGGGTTTTTTTATTCCTACCCTGTCTATTCAAGACTCCTACATTCTATGAATATTTAAAATAGGAATATTCAGCCTGCAAAGCTGAACATGTACAAAAATTAGCAGTGGGAGAGTTGGCTTTTTTGAGTTGGATGTCTGTGTTGCGTTTACAGTATCCAGGCTTCTGGTCTTGTAGACATTTGGGAGGGGATTCTTTCTTCCTCTATGCGTATTCTGTCCAGCAAGTTGACAGTCTGATTTTGATTAGGGCTTTTAGATGCAACAGGAATACAGCTAATAAGAAAATAATGAGTTGATGTATATTTGTGTGGAGTGCTATCCCCTAATGAATTGTTTGACTGCCAAATATGTTAAGTGGTTAACAACTCAGAGGTATTCTCCTGGAGGGGTAAGTGACAGAGCCTGGTGGTTTTGCAAGTGAAGAGTGAGGGGTTTAGAGCCAGCTGTGCCAGCATTTGCAGTTTATCTCTCTATTGTACCCATTATCATTAATTAATTATGCTAAGGTGATACTCAGCAAGAGGCAGCTGGCAGCGAGACGAAAAGGGTCCGAGATGGTTAATGATGGGACAAAGAGGAAGAAAGGTGATTTTTCCAGTTTGTGCTGCCTGTTCCACTTACCCTTTCTGTGCAGTGAATAATCCCATAATCATAGTTAACTGTCAGTAATTCACCATATTTGGATCCCCAAAACAAAATGCAATGTTTAGTTCAGCTTTGAATGGCAAGCAGTTCCTTATGGAACTTAATTGTTTTGTTTACATGTAGCTAGTTACTTACCATGTGGTAAGAACAATAGGCTGACTGGCTTGTTTAACTCATGATCAGAATGAGATAAAACATGGAAAACAGTGAGACTGTATTTCTTAAACAGACCACATGTCAGATGCAGCCTCCTTGGCTGGTTGCAGTGTAGAAAACCTGTTGCATGGCATACCCTTTGTTGCAGCTGTGCGACTTTGCCGTACGTCCTCACTGTCTGGTGCTCAGATAAAAGCAAGTGGTATTTCTTGGGCCTTTCTATTTCATGTGGACTGGGAACCTTTCTGAGAGTTGTCTGACTTGGTGACCAGACCTGGCAGAGTTCGTGCAGTGAACATGAGACCATTATGTGAGGCTTTGGCCTCACTTTCCCCCACAGCTTAACCTGATTCACACCTATTTTGCAACAGAGGCAGCTGCTTTTCTTCTCTTCAGTAAGGAGGCAGGGCAGGTATTTGGGGCAGCATGGGCCTTGATTTCTCAACCAGCCACACCTGTCATGTGGGATGAGAGCAAAAAGATTGCTCCACTTAAGCCAGATCTCTGCCAGCCAGCCATGCCTGCTACTGACAGGAGACCTTTCAACAAGGGTGCTCCAGCCATAGCAGAGCACTCTTCTTGTTGTCATGCAGTCCTCCAACCACAGGCACTACCCTGTGATCCAGAGTGACAGGAGTGCATGACACAGCACGTGCTTTCCTGCCCAGAACTTGAGATGTTCATTGGCAGGGCTGCCAGACTAACAGAGACAAAAGAAATTTTTTGCGCAGGACTGGAGCTTGCACCCTGATGGAGTCCCCTGCGTCTCGGGGAGTATGGGGCTGATGCCAGGTCTCCCTGCTTAGCAGAACTCTTTTGAGCTCTGAGCAGAGAGGATGCTCCAGAGATTTTTATCTGTTTGCTTCTTCATTTCACTGGTGGCTTTTCCCCTCAAAACATCTGAACTAAAAGTCAGAAAGTTTGCTGAGAAAGACTTATAGTTTGTTCCTCAGGTAGTTTTTGTTGGTGGAAGGGAATTCTCTGTTACACCTGCTTGTACCTAAGGACTAAGGTAGATGTTCTCCATTAATTTGCCTGAAGTTAAGTAAGCTGCAGTCTTGTTAATAGCAGACAGGGGCATACTACCTGAGTGAGCCTTCCTGCCAACCCTGCAAACTGGAGAACAAGTTGCTAACATCTCTTGTTTTGTGAATCTGTGTGCAGCTGGGAATGAGAGGCCATTGAAAATATGCACAGAAAGTATAAGCACAGGAGAGCACCTGTAAGCCTAAAAGCATCTTTATCTTACTTTTCCATGATGGAATTGTCATCTGACTGGCACAGTTGTACGCTCAAATCTTAGGTGCAGTTTACAGTTGTCACCTCCACTTGAAGAAATGTGAATGGAGGTTGATATCCTTTAGGGCAGTGTATCTCCACAGCTGTTACTCTTCCCTCTGTAGGCCGTCTTTCACTTGCAGAGAGAATGCAAGGCAGAAATATTTCCTCTTTATGTATGTTTGTGGCACAGAGAAACCAAGTCATGCAAATAACTCAGCAAGACCACAATGAGAGCGGTATTCTAGAGAATACTAAAAGTTATCATTACCTTCCCAAGCCTTCAGACTATAAAAATAAACTTTAAAAGTCTACTGAAGATTTAAGCAGTAAGTGCCCCTTCCCCTTTACGACCACCTGAATATAACATGAGCTGCTTCTAGAGCTGGAGGCCTTCTCAATAAAGACTGTCACTTGTTTTGAGCTTGCAAGCGTTTACAAGTACATTATAAATTGAAAGGTTTGCATGTCTGCTCTTGCCTTGTCAGTCTTCTGCTTGGGTAACACGGAGCCCAGTAGTCATCACAAAAAAGAAAATCTTCAGAAATGTGTCTTTGAGGAGGAAAAAAACCCCAAAGGATCAATTACATTCCTCACAAGAATTCAGCATCTGAGTCAGGGGTTCCCAGAGGCTGACCTGGAAAGCTGCTTAGTATGTCATACTTAGTATGACCCTCCAAGAGATTTTAAAACTGTGGCTGTTCTGCACTGTCATGCACATTGATTTTTGTTATGCAGCCCCTGGCCTGATGTCTCACCCATTAAGATGCCCTCCGTGGACAAAACTCTGGGAACCCCTGAGTTCATCATCCAAGAAAATCTTTATTTTGGAAGACGGACTGAAAAAGATAATGTATTTTGTCAAGTATTACCACACCTCTGCAAACATCCAGTCTCTTCATCTGGATGATCTCATGCATGTATTTGTCAAAGTTTTTGCTTTGCTTTGAGACAGCAATTGCAGCAAAACAGTAATATATGCAATATATGAAAAGTTTTTGGGCAAGATCCAGTACAAGCATCTCATGGTGAAATCATTCTTAGTATTATTTAACAGCTACCTGGTGTCTGGTCCAGAGAAACTGGTCACAACTACATCTTCCTTTAGATACTTAAGCGAATGGAACATGTGAGCTTGGATGTTGTGTGAATGTTGGGCAAGGAGGACATGGATCATAATATGTGTCTTGCTAGGAATTGTCAAGCACATTCCTCCTCCATTTTTTGGCAGTGAATTGTTGATACAGTTATAGCTGCTAAACAGGTATGAGTTCTTCAGCACTCCTTACCAAAGTAACCTTGTCTGGAAACTCTTACCTTGCTCATTGGGAGGAGAGGAAAGGAAAATTGGAAATCTCTGGCTTAAGGAAAAGCATTTGGTACTATAGCAGTTAAGTGACGATCAACTAACCTGCTAGAGCATCACAGGCTGGAAACCTGAATGTTCTGGCAGATGCCATCATTTTGGGAACGGAGCAGGTGGCAGTCCTGCAAAGTCGTCATGGTCTTTCTCACGTAGTAGGAAGAGGCATTGCTGCCCTGGATACAAACATCCTAAGAGAGAAGTGAATGAGGCAGTCAGTGACTCCACAGAAGTAAATGCTTGCACACAGTTGATACTGTGAGTCTTGGAGTGCAAGGCGGCAATACAAGTCCTTTGGAAAGAGTATCAGTCTTTCCAGTGAAAGAGGCAATACCTACTTATGATTAAGTCTTAAAAAACAAACAAACAAATAAACCCACCAAACCCAGCAGTCTTACACAGTCATTGTTTTTCAGCTTTCAAAACTCTTCTTCTGGAGAGTTTTTGCTAATGAGTGGTCCAAAACCCAGGCTGATTAAATATCTGATCCGCCTTCGTCACCTTGGAAACAGGGAATGCCTACTGTGAAAACGATCTGACTCTGGAGGATCCAGGATGAAAGTTCACATGTGAAACAGACTTTCTCCCCTTTTATTGTTGCTCAGAGCAATGATACGAGGGTCCACAGTAAGGTCCGTGTTTCCAGCCATGTGCATAGTGTAACAAGTACATTGGGGTGGCTTATGGCAGACAGCACTTTATGGTAAATGCTGCGTTGGAACTAGGATTGCCTGTGTCTCTCCTGCTGAAACTAGGGAAAAAAACTACCTTCACACTCCATAATGCAGAGCATGCACCCACGCAGTTTTAGCTTCTTATTTACTCCAGACAGTTTACTGTGGGCCATGGTAACTCTATGTTATATGTCTGTTCTTGTTTGCATCCCTGGGAGATAATGAGATTGTGCAGTGGATATATTGACAGCAGGTTTTTTTTCCAAATTCCTTTGCCTTTGTTCTGTTCTCCATGTAGCCCGCTTAAGTCATCTCTTTCTGTACTGTTGAGTCTTACAACTTCTTCAAGAGGTTTTTCTTTTTTGCTGGGCACATCCATAAAAAACAAGGAGTTCTACCTTGTAGTCCCAGGGCAGTTTTGTTCCCTCAAACATCAGCCTGCATCCAGCCATATAAGTCATCTTACTTTTGTCCCTAATCTGTCTTAATATCTCCAGGCAACCAAGAGACTGGCCTTTCCTCTGTCTTGAACTCTTGAGAGTTACTCAACAGTTGCACAAAGCTTTTTTCCTTCCTCTTGCAGAGAAGATAGTAGCACCAAGTTAAGAGTGTGTAATGGGCCAGGCTTTTCACTTTTGCCAGGGGCTGTGATGTGGTGGCCTGAAGAAGGAGAGAGATGTTCCTCACTGGATTTGGCGTGGAGGCCTGCGAGTCCTTTGCTCCTTCAAGCCTTTTAGGGTTCTAATTGTCCCACAGGGACTTTCTTCCCCAGCTTTCCTGTCCCTCTACTGTGTGGCCAGGCAGATATTGTGGGATGGATATACAGAGCCAAAGTGAACAGTAGCCCTAAAAGACAGTGGAAAGAAGTGGAGCTAACACATTATGTCTGATTTTCTTGCTCCCTTGTCAGGGACCGTTATGGATTTAACAGTTTGGGATAGCTCAAAAGTTACCCTCCTAATCCTGGGGTTTTTTTCTGAATGTTTCAAGAGACATGCCAGATTTACCACCTCTGGTTTGGTTTGGGGACTGTAATCTCAAGATTTGTGATTACAGAAAGGTAGGATCCTCAAATTTATTCCATAGATTGATGTCCTCTTATCCTGGAAATGAAGCTGTGCCGAATTANAAGAGTGTGTAATGGGCCAGGCTTTTCACTTTTGCCAGGGGCTGTGATGTGGTGGCCTGAAGAAGGAGAGAGATGTTCCTCACTGGATTTGGCGTGGAGGCCTGCGAGTCCTTTGCTCCTTCAAGCCTTTTAGGGTTCTAATTGTCCCACAGGGACTTTCTTCCCCAGCTTTCCTGTCCCTCTACTGTGTGGCCAGGCAGATATTGTGGGATGGATATACAGAGCCAAAGTGAACAGTAGCCCTAAAAGACAGTGGAAAGAAGTGGAGCTAACACATTATGTCTGATTTTCTTGCTCCCTTGTCAGGGACCGTTATGGATTTAACAGTTTGGGATAGCTCAAAAGTTACCCTCCTAATCCTGGGGTTTTTTTCTGAATGTTTCAAGAGACATGCCAGATTTACCACCTCTGGTTTGGTTTGGGGACTGTAATCTCAAGATTTGTGATTACAGAAAGGTAGGATCCTCAAATTTATTCCATAGATTGATGTCCTCTTATCCTGGAAATGAAGCTGTGCCGAATTAAATATTTG
>VYZW01008223.1:21949-33115 GCA_013401315.1 Balaeniceps rex
CTGTCCCTTGTGTTTTTTGGAGGCTTTTCTCTCCACCTCTCAATTTAATGTGCCAAATGCTGGGGTTTTTATTCTTTCTCCCACCCAAGCTAAGTGTGTACGCATCAGCCCCGTGGCAGAGATGCTGCACCCTGCTGCTTTCCGCTCATGATCACCACTTGGAGATGTTGCATTAGATTAGCAACAGTGGCTTCCCCTTTGTTCTTGTCAGGATCTCTTATCCTTTTCTTCTTTGTGTGTACATTTTGTCAGGTCAGGCCTAGATTTGTCACTGTGTATTGTGCCATGAGATACCCCTTTCAGATTCCCTCTTAAACTGGAGCTGGATCTGTGTGCGGGGGAGTGCCCTGGGTGTCAGGATCCCTGAGCACTGGGTAACACCAGGGTTGTCGCTCAGTCCCAGAGCACAATGTGCAGTCTCCAAACCCTTTAAGTGTCTTGAGAACCACCAAACTGAGGTACATTCCCAAAGTAACAGCATCGGAGTCCTGAAGAAACATGTGCATTGAGCAGGATGCGAAAGTGAAGGGGCGAGTACAACATTGCTATTGTTGCTCATCCCCACAACAAATTCAGAAAAAAGTTTCCATGTCAGGTGCTCCTACCAGCTACGCTGGGGCTTCTGGGTAGGCAAGGCTCCCTCCCTTTCTGACTGCTGTCTGCCATGCTCTAATTTCATCTCAGTCAAGGGGGCTGTAGGCCTCAGGGAAGGAGAAGTTTGACTTTTTCTCTCATTGCTGCCTCTTAGATTGTCAGGGTTTGGGGAAGGAAGAGCTCTTCTCAGTTACGTACTCAGTTCAGTCATTTGCAAATGGGAACTTTCTGATTTTTATTGATGTGTGGTTAAACTGTCATGAGCTGTGCATGTACCAGTACTTTTAAAATAAATATCCTGCTCTCTCATCCAGCAGAAGAAATGTGACCTCAGCAAGAACCAGATTTAAAAACAACACTATAATTTTTAATCCTCAGCTTGCCCCCTGCTCCCCTCAGGATTTTGATGATGGCTGGAATTTCTTCATTGACTGTAGGGTTTTTTTAAAAAGCAGTGAAAGTCTCCCAAACCAGAAACTATCCAATCCCACCCAAAAAGATTTAGTGAAATTGAAACTGTAGAGAAGATGAAGGCAAGCTATTCCTTACACTGTATTCGTATTCTCATGTCTTAACGTACGACGTGGCCGTAGCAGTCCTGTGAAAATGCGTCTGACCTGTTCTGTTAGGCTGAATACCCTGCAGTCTCGGTGTTTACAGCAGATACGAGGAAAAGGCCTTGTCTTCAGACGTGTCCGTGCAGGGCCTAAACCACTTTTGGCTCTACATAAGAAATAATAATAATAATAAGGCCAAAACCTCTCTGCCAGCTAGTGAAATGAAAAAGCTGTACTTCACAGCTATGTCATTGGAGAATTATATTTCATTAGAGCTGATATTAAAAACCCTGATGTCAGTTGTGAAATGTGGCTGACTTCAAATTTGCAAAACACATAGGAAATTTTTTCGTAATGTGTTGTCACTTTAGAAGTCTGGCAGTCCTTTAGGTTCACTCATAAAACTTTAAGCTCTCAGAAAGGGAAAACCCCAAGGCTATTTCCCCCAAACTTTAAAAGCTTTGCTTCTACTAGCAAACACCATTTTTATAAAGTATGTGCAAGTAACGTTCTGGATGCTTCAAACAGCAGCAGTTGTTAGGACTTTCAGATTGGAGAACTGGATCAAGTAGTCATGAGAAATAAGGTATTCCAGACATTTAAATGACAGCTTTTTAAAAGTCAGTGAGCAGTGTAGAGAATAGCAGTCCCAACTATTACTGGTTATTAAATGCAAAAAAACCTGTTGTTTTGCCTTTTTTCCCTTCCCATTTGGTGGCTTACAGGCTTGCGTTACTGGGAAGGAATATGTGCACAGCAGTTGTGTTGAGTTGGTTCCAACGGGTCACTGAGCTGCAGAACAGTTTCCATGTTAGTCTTGTTTTCACAAAATCCTGAAGTACTTGTAAATCAGACTGTTGTCTGTCTTAGTTGTGATAAAGACATAAGGGGGATATGCATGTGTCAGCTTTTCAAAGTTTCACACTTGTATGACTTTTAAAAGGGGAAAAAAAAAATCTAATTAGCTTTTATTTTTGCTTGCTAGACAATATTTGAATGTCCAGTGCAGTATGTGAGTATGCTTACTTCTCTTACAGTTAGATTTATTGTAGGAGATGGTAAATAATACTTTGGTCTAGACAGGTTTTTCTGGTTTGGGTTTTTGCTCAGATGTGGAGAACTTGTGACCATACAGTGTCATTTGCTAATAGAAAATATATTACGGTTAAACAAGCAAATCCAAACTGTTTGTGGCCTGAAGATGTACTAATGACTAGATGTGTGTCCTTTTCTGCTTGGGTACCTCCAACTCTGCAGTAACCCTAGCTTCACACTGTGCTCCCCATTGAAACCTCCACCAGGCAATAGCCAATGTCTGCTACGCCCAGTCAGAAGCAACATTGGTGCTGTACCACCAAATAAGACTTGTAAGGGCAGAGTTCACGTGGTTGTTTCGTTTTGTTTTGTTTTGTTTTCCCCACACACACTCTGATTATAATCTCCTTTCTTTACATTGATTTCTTACCAGATTTTTAGGAGCTTCAGGACTTTTCTCTCTCTTTTGAAATTGGCCAGCAGTGATAAGGGACAATGTCTGATAGACAGTTGTAAAACATATCACGCAAGACTTTCTTTAGGTAGGAGTCTCAAATCAACCTTGTAAAACCATTCTTACAGGTCTATCCAGTTGCGCATAGAATTTCTTACAAATTCACTGCGGTTAATGGCATTAGAGTGGTGAATCTTAGCAATGTGGAGGCTGTTCAGTGGACAGACAGGGATGAAATGCCAGTTAATCCCTGACTGGGCAGATTCAGCTGTTTCATTTTGAATTTGTCAGATGATTTGTGTAAGCAGGTCATCGTCTCTTTGGTGAGGGAAAAGAGTGGGATGCTTGTGTAAGGGTTAGATCAGCCTGTGGGATCAGGGTCTGGTTAAGGGAGTTTGTATTTATCTAAGCAGGTTCCAAGGCAGGTGGAAACATGAAACATGACAGTTTGGATTAGGAGAAGTCCCTGAAGTGTGTGTCTGTTCAGCTTGTTAACTTCATGCACTCAGGGACTGCAAAATCAGGGACAAACCCACCTTGGTGGGAGTTTTTTGGGGTTTTTTTTTGGTTTTTTTCCTTTTTTTTTTTTTTTTTTTGTAAAAATAGTAAAGGCATTGAAACACTGTCTGGAAACAGAAAACATTCCCAGCTTTTATGGATACATGGGCAGCCGGCTCTTGCTTGTTCCCTTATAAGCAATGTTCTTAACTGGACAAAGTTGCTACTATTTCAGGTCAGTGTGTGTGTTTTCTCTTATAGTTGCCATGGCACTGGTAAGACAGATATGTTCTATAGTTGTGTCTGTCCTCTTATAATAGGTGAATTTTTATTTTCAGCACTGTATTTGCAGCATAATAGTGTTTGCAGTATTTTTTCATACCTCACCGAAGTTGCTCCTGTTGGAGTTACTGCACTCAATTATTTCTTGTTTGTCATATAGCAGTCTGTTTTACATGCCCACCTTTGTGTCCATTAGAGTTAGTAGCTCCTAGGGCCTTTGTATTTTGGGTATTTTATAGCTTAGTGGATACTTAAGGTTAGAGACATTATGTCATGGTTGCAATCTTACATAAACATAAACCATAGAGCCTAATCTAGCAGTTTTTTGTACAACTCAATAAACTTGGCTGAGCTACAGCTTATCTTCTAAGGAGGTGCCCAATATTGATTTAAAGGCTTCAGGTGATAGAGAATCTAACAAAGATTAACTATACAAGTTATAGCTAATAAGTTGTTACTGAGCTCTGTCACTGTTAAAAAATGTCACTTAAAACAAAGTGCAGCAAAACAACAGCAGCAGCAACCATAGCCAAAACCAACCATTTCTCTCCCCCCCTCCCCTTCTCTCCCTATAGTGAGATTTTCATCATGTTGGTTGAAATCAAATATCTCAGTACTTTTTGCTGTGACAGAAATAACTTTAGGGAAGTCTGAAAGGTTTCCCAAGTAAATGTCACAATTTGGAGCGTGTTGGAATATCTAGAAATGAGTCAAGTGTAGAGCAGCCGAAGACACACTCACACCGGTGTTGAGCCCCAGCCTTCCCCTGCTATGGGTTCCCATTACTTTAGTGATACCTACAGTTGGTTCATTGAGAATCAGACAGTTTTACTGGCTGACGCTAGTCTGCTTACCACAGAAGAAATTCTAGTGAGGTGTCTGGAAGTGTCTTAAGGCTGTCTTACCCCTACATGCAGGATTCAGGTAGAATATAGTATTGAAGGAAGCAAGAATTTTACAGCAATTTTTTTAAAGTAGGGTTTTTATGTTGCTGTTTTATGCTTAGCCAGACCAAGTAAAGCAAACCTGTTTTGCCTTTGCATCTCTTCATTTTGGTTTTTTGGGTTTTTTTGTTTTTAAAGTAGCATCCCTAAGAGTTGCTGGTGGCTCTCATTAAAGTCACTGGGAACGCTGGAAATATGGATCAGCTTTGGAAGAAACAGTGAAAAGGGAAGAAGCCCACGGTTACCAAAACAGACTTGGCTGATGCCAAGTCAGCAGAGGGTTGTAGACAGGTTCATCAAGTTTATTAGCAGTGGATGTAAGAAAGATGCAGAAGCATTAGCTGCTGCCACAGAATGCTGGTTTTGAGAATAACAAAAACTCAATTGCCCCTTTCAGTTACGGCAGTGACAGACCCGGAGGTTGGATTCGGGGTGGCACCAATCGACTGTCCTTTTCACAGGGTCTCTACAATTTAATCAGGAGAGAGGGGGATGCAAAAACTTCACCCCTCTGTTTAGTTTAAATTTGCTCCTTGCTGGACAGTGTTTAGGGGCCTCTGAATAAAAAATAGTTAAAAATGGAACTGCTGCTTTCAGCTGTTTCCTTAACCTTGCTAACCTGAAGTCATCCCTCAGTAGTCATATGGGCAGAGAAGTCTGCAGTAACGCCTTTACTCTTTGCCAACCAAAGCTATTTAAAGAAGCGGGAGCTAGTGTTTTCTGTCACATCTATTCACATTGGTATGCCCTCACAGGTTGTTTTCTTTTAAAGTATGATGAGATGAACAGAAGAGACTGTTTTTCCCTAGATATGTATGCAACAGTTAAGTTTCTAAACTTGAGACGTTGGTTTTCTGAGCATCAATGTGATCAACGTTCATTCAAGTTAGTAGAAACTTGACTTGACTGAGCAAGAATCGATCCCAAACTCAGTCACAGCAGAGGCAGGTTGGCGTCCTTTTCTTGGAGGAGCCATTTCTCATTGCAGATGTAATCTGAAGACTATTGCCATTGTTTGGTTCTTAAATTACATGCAGTTTATAAGCCAGTTCTTGTACTTGGTAAGAACATGTGGTCTTGGACTTAAAAAGTCTTTCAGGATTTGGGGTTTATTGCTGCTGTAAAAATGGTTTCATAACAGCCTTTCTTCAATTGGTTTTCTGCATTTATTTAATGCTTATTATTTTGAAATTGATATGCATCATTGCCATTTCCTGACAACAGGCTTTCAAGTAATCAGTATGTTGTTTTTGTTAAGAAAGGGATCCTTCTTATTTGCCTCTGTTTTCTTTTCTTGGCTTGTATGTCTTCTGGGGTGCTTTTTAAGTGATACATAATTATATTAAGTGGTATAGAAAACCAAGAACTCAATTAACTTCAAGGGATATGCTGCGAACAGACTCTGCATATAAACCAATACAATTATGTGCTGTCAATTAAGAGGTTAAATAAGTTTCCAATTTAAGAAACAAGGTTGCAAATTGTCTGAAGACACTTGAGGCTGCCTCTTTCCAGGAGCCGCAGGTCCTGGAAAGGTAGCCCACCATCATACGGGTAAACCAGGTATCGTGTAGTACCTGGGACCTGTGGGGCTAATGCAGTATAATGCTGCTGCTGCTTGTTTGCTTATGTAGGACTCTCAGTGTCCCTGTATTCCCAAATCTTGCCTTCTGGACTCTACCTTAAACAAAACACCTTGCTTGATCCTAACAGTATAGATGGCATTTAGGACTGTGATGTGACCTTTTAGCAGAATCTGTAGTCAATGGTGGAAGCCAGAAGACTGAAAGATGTTTTGGCTCTTTGATTTTAAAGAAATACTAATGTCAGCCCGGCTGAGCTCCCAGATTCTCGTTTGGCAAAAGGCAGATTACATAAGCAGCAGTAATTTTCCCCACGCTTGGAAAGAACTGGTTGAAAAGCTGTACAATTCCCCACAAGTGCACCAGCCTGCCGTGTGCAGTGCTTGGTCAGAAAGCAAAAATCACTTTCGGCAGGAGCGCAGTTGGCCAGCCTGGCTCTGTGTGCCCACGTTGGCCAGGGAGGCCTGTCTGCTGCGCCGGCCACTGCTCCTCCTCTTCTCCCAAGGTGATGTGCTGGACCAGCTGAAAGGATCCTGTGTGTCAGCCAGCTTGTGAGCTCTGGGTTGGGCCAGGCTGAAGGTACCCATTGTCAGGGTGAATGTTAAATGAGATTTATGGAGTTCTTTGCCTGATAATAAACTAAAAGTTTAAAAAAGATCACAGACAAATGCTTAATGCATCCCCTTCTAAAAAGGGGGGTACTGGAATTCGGAAAATTTACCTTTGCGTTTGGCTGGAATTTATTTTCATGCTTTCTGTGAGGATCGTTTGGTCTGATCTCAGTGCCTCTGTGTTTCTAATGCAGATGCTTTTCATTCTTCCTCTAAATTATACCAAATGCTCAATAGGAAAAGCAGATGTTCACCAATTATAAAAAGTAAATAAATTGAAAAGGAAAAGAAAGCTGGGGGTGGGGCAGGGCATTTTAGTTGCCAGGTCACTCTTGCATGGGAAGATCTGCTTGGTTATGTGAGCACAGACAAAGGCAGACAGGGGATCCCGACTAGTACCCTGCCCTGGGCTCCTCCCAGCCCATCACAGGGGCCCTCAGCCCACCAAAGACCCACCTCCACAAGCCCAGAGGAGCACAGGGGCACAATGGCAGGTAGGAACCTGAATTAAGGACTGGGAGGAAGGGACACTCGCTATGGGCCATTCCCAGGGCTGTCCCAGGACAGCCTCAGCCCCAGGGTCCGGACCTGAAACCCATCAAGATGGGTCAATGCCAAAGCACCTTTTGGACTGAGGGGGGTGCTGCTGAGGTGTACGGCACACATGATGGGATGCAGCGGAAAAGCATTTGGGGATTGCACCCCACTTATTATGGGAAGTTTCAGGGAAGAACCAAAGGCATTTAGGTGATTTGGGGAGGAACGACTGTGGGAAAATAGAAGGCTAAGGGCATAAAAAGGACCAGTTGCATCTAAATACTTTGCTGGTCAGTACACTTGTCTGGCCGTGCCCTGTGCCTGACAGGACAGACTGTGCTGTTGTCGTCTTATATTCCTTTCTACCTCTATTCCATGTGTCTAAATGGGGGTCTGAATACAGCAATTGTGGTGCAGCAGCTGGAGCAAGCAAGGGTCTGGGTGCCAGCAGCTGGGCTGGGACTGCAGGCTGCAGGGCCCATGTGCCTGGGTGCCAGCACCTGGGGACACTCAAGTGAGATCAAGTGCTAGCCACTGGGGTGGAACCAGAGGCCAGAGATCCATGCATCCATGGTGCAGCTGACTGTGGAAGCAGTAGCAACGATCGGGCCAGTGAGTAGGTGAAGTGGTCTGGGAGCCAGGTACACGTGTGTGGAGCGGGGGAGTCCCGAGCAGCTCTGCATGTGTATGCGATGGTCTGTGTCAGTAGCTGGAGTGGGGTAGTGCCCTTGGGAGCTCGTATGTCCAGGTGCCAGCAGCTGGGAGGACTGGGATCCAGGAACAGTTACTGGGCAGACTGAGTGTCTGAGCCCAGCTGCTGAAGGGATCTGTGTTGTCCATGTGCGTGGACATGTGTGTATATATACACACATACACACACATGTGCATAATAAGTAAATGTGTATACATATAAAATATATACATTCTCACTAGCGGACCTCTTCCTGTTCAGCCAGAGAGGGGCTGTGTGGTACCTGTGTGGTGGCTGTATATATCTGTGTGTGTGGAGTGTGTGCATGTGCTCTGAGTGTTTGTGCCTATTGAGAACACATTTTCAGCCTTGCTACTGGTTGCATCTGGGAGCATGGAGCTGCAGCAGCCTCACCTCTTTTGGGCTGTCAGGTTGGGCCTATTCTTCTAATTCTCCTAACAAGATCCACCTGAAATCATATAAATCATGAACATACAAATGGAAAGATGTTAGAGACTGGTAACCATATATGGGTTTAGGTTTTGTACAGTACCAGGTGAGCAGCTGGAGCTTCAGCTAGTAGTATTGATACAAAGGCAGTGAAGGAAGTGATATGACCAAACTGACTTTTTTGAGCATTGACAATTAAGCAGTGACATCCTGTTGTGCTTCCTTTAAGCTTTTTCATTCCCCCCATGAAAGGATGCGCTTTGGCTTCCTTTTCTTTTCCCCTGTGCCTTTGCATTTTGGCTGTTCCTTGTAATGCTGTAATCAGTGTCTAAAATACTTTGATAAGAGGATTAGTAACATGAGAACACAACTTCCATCTCTTGATGGACATGATTATAATAATTCATCGCAGAAAATGCAAATAAAATCTGTCTATGAATTCTAAAGATTGTTATTAAAAAAACTTTTTAAAAAATGGTGCTTATTTTGCAGCTGGATGCAACTGCCTCTTTCCTTGATCATTATCCAGTTTGGCTTGGTAGAATTTGCCTGGTGGCTAGTTTTTACTCACCATTGCTCTTGTAAAAGCATCTGTTAATCGTGGTTGCTTTCCTTTGAATTTTAGAATCTTGCTAGTTTGGATGACCCATATACCATGCATTTTTAAAAGTTAAAACCAAAAGCAGCTCCCTTGCCCCAAAACAAGTTTCCAGCTTGACCTTTCCTCCATTTGAAAAACTTCTGGCAGTTCAATTAGGAAGAAGACAGAAGAAACAGAATTGTGTGGAGAAAATACAGCTACTTACTCGGGTGCCACCAAAGGGAAAATCTGGAGAGGCAGAAATAATCTAAATTGGGATTTGGACAAGCTAGCAGTGGGGGAAGATGGACGAGTTCATATCTTTTATGAATGTAAATGGCCAAGACTTAAGTTTTATGTCTTTAGCAGAAGACACCCTGAAGAACTCTATAGAAGAGGGAATATGGAAGAAGGAGGGCTTTCATCGTTACTTTAGGAGAAAGAAGCGTTGTTTGTAAAGCACTGAATCTGCAGCACTGATTTTAAAGCCATACGAGGTGAATTCACCCATGCTTGCTTGCTTGCTGAGATCAGATGAGGTGACTAAGTATATTTTATGATAAAACACACATTTTTTGAGGGCTTTGTGTAAGCTCCTATGTGAGAATGCTTTAGTGCAGGTCTGTCTGTTTAATAATATCCCATCAGGTGCTGATGTTAAGTTTGGCTGCTACTTTTGAAGGGTTTTGATGATGGATTGCCTGGAATCTGTGAGCCGTGACCACTGGAATAGTGTCAGTTTGAAGCCTGTCTTTACAGGCATACTAAAACCATTAAATTTGGTAACTGAAGCAGCACATGAGATCCTATCATTCAACTCAGTGGCTGTGTGAAGACCTCCATCTCATTGTACTCTTTGTAGCATTTGTTTTCATTCTAGCAGTGGAAGCTGGATTTGGAACATTGTTTTTATAGCAATTGAGAAATCCCTTGGGAGGGAACCCTACAATAGCTTATATAAGGGGTTAACTCCTTGTTATGTTAGTCAACTCTCTTAATTTGGCTGTCTGGGTTTTGGATTAGCAAGACCATGGCTTTTCCCAACGCCTTCTGGTGCATCAACTGGCTGTGAAATGTGTGAGTGCAGAGTAAGGGCTGATCTAATTACGGTGCCCGCTGCTCCTTAAACGTGCGTCTGCTTCTTATGGAAATCTAGCCACTAGGGTTTTTTCAAATAATAATATGCCATGTGTGTGCTTTAGCCTAATTTTACATACGATTAGTTTGATTTATGTTTTAGTCTCATCTGGTCATCAGACTAAGCACATTTCACAAATAGTCACAGAAACATGACAAACATACACCTCCTAACTGATGTGGCATTTTCACTAGATTATGAAAGCCCTACTCCATTGCCTGTCAGCTGTTTTTTTAGCTGGTAATTTGAGAGTGTCTGGTTTATTCCCTTCCATGTCTTACACCTTTCACCTTCCATATTCACCTTTGACAAATTAAAAAATAGCAGAGCCAGCTGGGTTTAGCAGAAGACACGTGAACATCACTTGACCATCTTCTAGCCTACTCTGAGCCATGTTTGCAGTAACCAGACTGGAGACACGAGCGTTGCATGTCACTGTTTAGATCAGTAGGACTTTAGGATGAAGCATGGCTTGATGTAAAACCTGTGTTCAGCAATTACAGGCAAGCATGTTGCATACAGTTTTACTGAGGCTGATGATTTCAGCAGAGACTTCTATTGCTGATTTTATTTGGGTGTAGGCTGAAGAAGAAGAAAATCTGCTGTGGGCTTCTCACAGTTCAGCTGAGTCACGTAGAAGTCAAGTAGAAGTCAAGTTTTTTTGGGAGGTTCAGTTACAACTCACTTTCCTGATCTCTGTTTGTTCTTTTCGGAGTTTGTTGAGACCAGTAGCCTGGGAAGGACATGAAGGTTTACCAGATGGACACACCTGCACTGCAGGTTGATGTAGACTGGATTGGTGGCTCTTAGCTCAGAGATGCTGCAGGCATCTACAGTGGTTGCCAGGTGGGAGCTATAGAAAGATGCTGCTCTCCTGTCTGCATCCTGAAACCGCACCATGGTTCTCCCCAGCAAGTTCCTTTGGCATCTCTCAGGATCCGCTGTTTTCCTGGGCATTAAAAAATGCATGTCTTTATTCAGTCCCACTCTATTTAGTGCTCGACTCAAAAAATCTGGGGAGTGAAGCTCATGGAGTGAAGCTTATATGGTGAGCAGCAAGCAGCTGCTGTCAGAGGGACTTTTTCCTCTCATTGATATCATCTGCCCTTCACTGTGGATAGCTTTTCTCTACCGTCTCCTCTGACTGTAAGGCTTCTTTTCTCTTCTTTTTTGTGGCCAGGACAAGGTTATTGCTGGTTAGCTTTTATTAGC
>VYZW01008223.1:33335-52590 GCA_013401315.1 Balaeniceps rex
ATTAGCTGGGAGGTTATGATATGAGTGTGGATGTGGCTACTTCTGTACCTGAAGAATGAGGGGCAGCAGTAGCAAGTACTGGGCTATGCTGAGTGAACGCTTTCTGGGCTTGAAAGGAAAACCAGAAGCCTTTCTAAGAAACGAGTAATTCTGTTTTATCACTATCCTTGGTGAATGCAGATTACAGTTTACCCCCACATGCAGTGCTTCTGCTTCTGGCACACCAGCTGCAGAGCTGCTGCTTCTCTTACAGTGTTATCTGAAAACCTGTCCTACACACATGACATGGAGTATGTTTACCATCAGTCTTGAAAAAGGATGCTTTTCTGCTGCTTTCTCCTTGGTGGAAGGCACACAGAGTGTTTTTGTGGTGGTGTTTTTTTTTTTTTAAACACAACATTTGATAAAATATGTTATTTCGGAATGAAAAGGTCCTTGGTAATGTCTTGGCTAGTCAAACATTTTCATAGTTAATAAATTACTGTCTGTGGTTAAAAGTCAGTCTTTTGTGAGATTGAATTCAGATCTTTCTATGTGTATCAGAGACTTTATTTGAGGCTTTTTTTGGTTCATGTTTCTACATTTTTGATTCATTTTAAACTGTCCTCAGAGACTTTTAAAACATCTGTAACTGTTCCTACTGGGGGCAGAGAGACGCATTCATGGAGCCATGTCAGATAAGCTGGAGACTGTATAGTTCGGTGAATAAGATGCTCATAATTCCAGCAGATGTGTAAGCACTTAAGTTTTTTTTTCTTCAGCTGTCACTTTTTTTGAGAATATTTTTTCCTCTTTTTTCTATGCAAAAGCAAATGCAGTTCTTGTTTTGGTTTTGGGGGGTTTTTGTCTGTTTTTTAGTAAAGCTTTTTAAGTATTGGTATTTTCTCTGAGGACTTAAGAAATAATATTCAAGTTATGTGTAGATCTAAAGCGTTGCTTTACATTTTTTGGGGGGAAGACTGACTTAGCTCTTTAGAGGAAAAACTACTAAACTGCATACAGAATTTGTGATTTCACCTTCTTTGAGAGAAGTCTGCTATATGTGATGAATTTTATATGTACTGTATTGTTTTATGATGTTAAAACCTGCTTGTAAAGTACCAGGAGAGTGGAAAGGTGGAATACTTTGTAAGAAATACTAAAGGATGTGAAATTTTAATTTTGGAAGGATATTTTCAACGTTAAGTGAAAATGTAGCTAAATGCTTTACCTTAGAATATATATTGAGGAAGTCTAATTGTCAGATTCCTTTTGTGTTTTTTAATGGATAAGTTTCTGTAACTAGAAACTAAATTTTGGATTCTACAAAATCAATAGGAAGTTTGCCATTGAATTCCGTGGGACTAAGATTTGGCTTATGGTGTTTATGGCACTTGGGCTGGATTCTTCTCTCAGTCACACTGGTGAAGTTTCAAAACCGTTTGCTGGCCACTGGCCGTAATCCACAGTGGTGGGTTACTGTACATAAAAGCTCTCCAAAGAGATTTAGCATTTGATAAGGAAAGCTTTAGAAAGATTGTCTCTGCTGATGGCAAGTCTCAAGTCATCGCATCAGATGAAGAAAGGCGAGGCATTCCTTATGTAGTTAGCACAGAGATACAGAGAACTTCATAGATCAAAACCAGCTTATTAAGCTTCACCCAAGAACTGCTTAAGAGTAAATACAGAATATGCTTCAAATTTGTCTGCTTTCCCTTTGCATGGATCAGCAGTGAAGTATCAGTTCAGATGCTTCTAGGAAGACGCTTCTTTCTCTCAGATGTTTCTTGTGAGTCTGCATTGCCCATTTGGACAGGTCTTTGTGGGCAGAATTAGAGGAAGATTCTGGCTTCTGGCATTGCTGAAATGCTAGAAGTGGGTCCGACATTCTGTCAATGTGATAGCTAAAGCACGCAAGTGGTTAATAATTTAGCCCTTCCACTTTTGGCATTAATTAAGAGAGTGGAATTGATAGACATGTTAATTATTCTGTTACATTTTTTTTCCAAAAGTAAAATTCCCAAATTACAGTAATTTCATGGAAGTATTGCAGCAGTGCTCTTTAGTCAGAGACCTTAATAGCAAGAGGATGAAAATGACTATCCGTAGTGGGAATGCATGACAGACCACCGAACATGAAGAAATATCCATAATAGGAATTTTGTTTTATAGTCTTTTTAGTTTGAAGCCAACAGATCTAACAAGCCTGTTACGCAACATACTTATGCATTTTGCTAAGTTTTGATCACTCGACTCCCCAAGGAGTTTAAAACAAAGCAAATAAAAAGCCCCTGACACTAGTTTTGTTGACCTCCTTCCAACCTGCTAGCAGCTCTTGTGATATTTGTATTGTTTAGGGAACAAAATATAAAAGCTGTCTGCAAAGGCATGGGACCCCAGCTATTCTGCAAAATATAAAAATTTCTGATTATTTTATAGGATGTGAATTGCCAGAAGCTGTGAAATTTGCACTTGAGTTTTTGGAACGCAGCTTCGGACGGTTGCCAGTGAAATGCTTTAAGAAATGTACTTTACCTAGAATTATAAGTGAATCTCACAAGGCTTTAAATAACCTGTATCGTAGAGTCACCGTGGTTACACGTGAGAATGCTTCGTAATGCCGTGTTCAATCTACTACATGACTGGCAGAGCTTCAGAAACGCTGTACTTTGGAAAATGACATTAAATATTTTCCCATGCTTCAGTTGACTGTAAGTCTTTACTTTCAAAACACAAAAGAAATTATTAGTCACTGTAAGAAAATGTAATTGATCTAACTGCTGTATTGGTTCAATTTTCAGATTTATTGTATTTAGCTATAAGCATATGTATTGGCCTTATTTGAAGACTTTGGTTAGGATTTCTTTGTACTGACAGAAAAATTCCTGTATAAGTCAAAGGCACAGTAAAGACCCCCAGTAGGCTAGCCGAGCTAATAGGGTTGAGGTGTGAGAGAGATGTGAATGGTCAGGATCAGCTAAAGGATGGGAAAAGTTGGCAAATTCAGGGTGAGAGACTCAGGAGCAAACAAGAACCCAATCGGTTTTAAAATAGATTATATAGCAATGTGGAGCTGTACAATTACAGGCTTATGAAGACAGGCCTTCCTTTACTACTTCTGTGGGTGTTCCTCCCATGTCTTTAGCACCCTCCCTAAAAGGATGGAAATTTAGTTCCTTTACAGTATCACTGGTTCATCCTGGAGCCATTTAACTGGATGAACCAATTAAAATGTCACACTAGGAAAAAGTTCATGAAATATCACATAATTTGAGCTTTTGAAGTGTAAATGAGATGTTTGTTTACCTGACTCTGTACCCACTTGCCTGCCTTCATGACCTAAAAGTCCTGGCATGGTGATGCAAGATGTTGCCAGCCTACTAGTTCATTTCTTTAGGTAGCTGCTGCTTGCTTAGGAATGTAATTTATTGCTTTTGTGCTTACTTTTCTGCAGCCATGTCAACGTAATGTGGCATGAACTTCAGCTACAATGAAGCAGGTCAGAGCTGTGTGCTCTTTCGCATAGTGAGCTATGTCTCTCTGTCATCTCTGAATGCAAGACAGAAAAAAAAAAAAAATTAGCCTGTAGGCTTTTTTCCCTCCAACTCTTGTTTCTTCATGGCTAACCGCGATGGTGGATCTCTACAGCTGTCACCAAGGAGTGATCAGAGGGTGTCACTGTGAGCCAGCTGTGAAGAGCTCCTGTTTACATGTAAAGTCAAGTCAACTCAAGTCAATCTGCAAACTTTACCTTCTTTTTTTATTGCAAAGGTATCTTAAGGAATTGGAGCTCAAAAGCAAGTTAAAAGTAGAGTGAAACAGCCTTGTTACAAATAAAAGTTAGCTATAGTCAAGATTGTTGTAGCCTGCATGTATTTTTTCCTCATTTGTAGGTTGAATGAAACAAATGTGCAAACAAGGCTGGCCTCAAAATTAAGCAATTAAGCAAAAACTGCCGAGCTACACATCTTTGGCTCATATAAGACAAACATCCATTTTTCTGGGGTTTTTTTTAGACCGTCTTTTAAACTGTTTGCTACATCTACTTCCTTAGGATTTTAATTTGTATTGGATTAAATCTTTCAGATGGAGGGACCGCCTTACAGAGGGGGATCCTGTGCACCTCCTTCCTCCTCCCTCCGTTCTGCACATAGGCAGCCAGAGTGGATGGTGCTTGCCCTCTCACACTCAGCTGCTCTTCTTGTCTTGGCAAGCCAGAGCTCCTCTGGGATTTGTTGCTCTTTGCTTGAGGTTACTCAGGCCTTTCTAATTTGCATCACTTCTTTTGTGAATTTTAACTTTTTTTGCATCTTCTTTGCAGTTTTTAATTTCTATAGCTGTGGCACAGCCTGGTTTCCAGCCTCACGTTTCTTACTTGGTGGAGTTGTAGCCAGATGTAAGCTATGAGAGCTCCATTCCTTGCTGAGGAGTTGCACCTCCTTGTTTGCTGGGTGAAAAGCATAATCTGCTTACGTGTGGTGTGTCAGGGTTTAGAGCTCAGGGCCAGAGTGCATTGCCAAGAAATGATCCAAGGCTTCCTTCTCAGCAGGCCTTTTCCCTCTGTTTGACACATAAGCGGTCAGACTGAACATCTTCACTCACAAAAGAAAATGCAGGATGATGATAGCATCTACGTTGTGGCAGGGGATTGCTTCACATAAAGAAATCTGTTTCATCACTGTGGTTTGGCCATTCACAGAAAGTACCTCTGGTTCATAGTGAACCATGATGACTAATGAGGGGATCCCCACTGAGGCCAATTTAGAGCCTCGCAATGGCTCCCTCCTCGGAAGAAGCAGAGCAAAAGCTGTATTTTCCATCCTTAGTGACTCACTGCAAGTGAGTAGGGCGGTTTTCTGAAGGAGGCGTTGTGTTCCCTGTAGACCATCCCGTATATCTGCATCTGCCTGCATTCCTGATCCTTCGTACCTTAATCTTTTAAGGTCCATCTTATGATCGGTTAGCACAAGTCAGGGAGGGCTTGTGTTCACTGTGACCATTTTGAAGACTCTGAAGAGGGCTGCATCAGTGCTTGGAGCCTTGCCTTGCTGCAGGTGGGAGCCTGTCCAGCTCTGCCCCTTTCTCGGTGACTCCACTGGTGAGAGTGCCTGTGCCCTTCATGTAGACTGGGCTGTTTGCAGTCCCAAAGATACACTATTCTTGGTAAACCACTGTCCTGCAGCCTGTTTTAAATTCCTGTTCTTCACCAGTCTCATTCAGTGTCTTCAGGGGATGTCGGACAGCTTGTGGGGATGGAATAGACTTGTTCCTGGAGCCCCCACAAGGCATGGTTGTAGAGTCAAGCTTATTGGTTTTCCATGCATCTCAGAAGTAGATCCCTGTCACCCAGGGGTCCTAGATTCGTATCTGGAACTTCAGAAGGGTGCCTCTTTAATCTGGAAGAGGTTCATTTTGAGGTCACTTCAGCCCCACCTCTAAAAGGGTGTTTGTTTTTCTGAATCTGTGTTATACTGTGTGTTTCTGTGCTAATATACATGCAAAAATGCACCATAAACTGAGCTCTTTGCATCTGTAACTATGGGTTATAGTTAAGTTTGTGAATGATCTGGTGACACTTTCTGAGAGGAATGGGATAATTCTGTGTCACCTTTACTGGGTCTTGAAAGTTCTCACCAAAAAAAAAAGAGTGCAAGGCTGCCTGCTCCGTACTGGTTTATAGAATCATAGAATCATTTGGTTGGAAAAGACCTTTAAGATCATCAAGTCCAACCATACCTGTCCACTACTGAACCATGTCCCTAAACGCCTCATCTACCCATCTTTTAAATACCTCCAGGGATGGTGACTCGACCACTTCCCTGGGCAGCCTGTTCCAGTGCTTGACAACCCTCTCCTGTGAAGAAGTTTTTCCTAATACCTAATCTAAACCTCCCCTGGCTCAACTTGAGGCCATTGCCTCTTGTCCTATCACTTGCTATTTGGGAGAAGAGACCAACACCCACCTCGCTACAACCTCCTCTCAGATAGTTGTAGAGAGCAATAAGGTCAGCCTCCTCTTCTCCAGGCTAAACAACCTCAGAAGGGGTTTGCGGAGGATTAGGTTTTTGATGGGCTATCCTTTCTGCTAAAAAGTAAATCTGAAGAGGCTGAGACTGTAATTACTGACCAGCTCTCTCAGTGCCATGTCCCCGATACACAGACATTTTCCCAGATGCAGCATTTCTCCTGGACTAACTTCCTTTAAGTGCATGTCGAGTTCCATGTAAGGTCAGGAAATGAAGCTGCTGTCTTTTGCTCCTTTCCCCTCTTCTCAGGTATTTCCATCCTTGCCTGAAGAACTTCCACACTGCTGGTAGAAGGTGCTTTCTCCACCCACCCCCAAGGGGTTTAAGCTGTAGGAGAATGCATTACTCTGCATTTACATCTTAAAAGGGTCCTTATATACCACTGGCTCAGCTCACAGGTGGTCACATTGGGTGGCAGATTGTCATTCATACATCGTCATTAGTGTGCTGGGGTACAGCTGCTGGTGGGGATTGGGATTTGTTCCTTCCATGAGTGCAGGTAACCTCCAGTAGCATCTCTAAATGAATATTCCTGGTCCCAAGGTCTGCAGAGCAGCTAATGAGATCTACATCTTTGCTAAGCACTGTTGAAAAGGATGCTGGGTAGGATGAATTGGAGATCCCAATTAGGGTGAGCTGGGCAGGGGAAGGACATACTGATGAGGTCCCTCATAGCAATACCATGCAGGTGAACGGTCATTTAGAGAAGAAAGGAACATTATTCTCCAGTAACTGGAGTTTGTTTTCTTTAGGCATGAACACAACTAACCTTCCTGTCTTTTTACCCCCAGGATCATGCTAGGAAAATTATGGGATTGTACATTTTAGAGAAACAAGTGTGAGCCACTGGTTCTTTTAATCACATGTCCATAGTGCAGAAGGCGGCCTGAAGATGCTGCTGCTGCTGGTGCTGCTAGTCCTGACAGGAACCAGGCCTGCATGACCATTCCCACGCACAGCCATGGCATCATGATAAGCATTAAGGTGACACGTTACAAGGAACCCTTATTTATGGCACAGTAACTTTTTTTTTTTTTTTCATTTAAAACTGTCATTAAAAACTGTTTTTAACTGTCTCTGCTTCAATTCCTAGCACAGACAAATCAAATTGTACTTTGGATTAACTGGCTGAGGTGAACAGTTGACTTGACCTGTAGTGATGTTGCTGGTTAAGATATGTCAGCTCCCCGTTTCTCCTCTGGCAAAACAAGCTTTAAGTAGCTTTTTCGTATAGCCACCTTCAAGTTACCTTTTCTGTGTTTCTCCTAAGTATGTGTAGTCCCTTTTCTCC
Source organism: Balaeniceps rex (assembly GCA_013401315.1). Lineage (NCBI taxonomy): Eukaryota > Metazoa > Chordata > Aves > Pelecaniformes > Balaenicipitidae > Balaeniceps > Balaeniceps rex. The sequence goes on from VYZW01008223.1 coordinate 40,632, forward strand.
CCCACCCACCCCTGCACCCCATCTTAAGAAAAGTGGGGAAGGGAGGAGAAGAGAAAAACCTACATTTGCTCACAGCCCTGATGACTGTGCTATTTTCTTTTCTCTAATTAGTTTTTTTAGTTAATTAGTAATTAGTAATTAGGACCAAACATAGGAGAGCAGCACTGGGAAAGGTCAGTGGTGGCATCATACAGTGTGCTAAATCTTGCATAGCAATTCTGTAAAGTATATCGTAGAAAACACAGAAGAGACTAATTGCTCGATTTTCTATCCAAAAGTGGGGATAACAGTGTTTCCTTAGTCTCTAGGATTGGCTGTGTTCACTAATGCTTGGTGATTAACTCCTGTGGGGAATAGACAGTAGAGGGGCCTTGGATCCTTCCCTGTAAATGCATAATTTTGAGCTATTTTGCATCTGGAAGGAAGAAAGTTCCAAATTTTGAGGTCAACCGTATTAACAAAACCTCTGCAGATATATTTTTAGTTCACCGAATGAAAGTCAGATTTGGCTAGTGAAGAACGGGTTTCCTTCTGCTAAGTATGTTAGCTGATACTTTATTACAAAATGAAGTGTTTTGTTTCCCATTTTTCTTGCAACTGGCAAGCTGTAAAACTTCCAGTTTGCACTTGGCCTAGGAGAAGACTTCCCCTTGCTTTCCCCTCAAATTCTTGTATGTAGCTTGTCAGTAGCTTTATGGTATTGTGGAAAAGTCACTGTTCTTGTGAAGAAAATGGAAAAATTGCTAATTCTTGTACAGATTCAAAGTTGCAGATGTTTGCTATTGTCTTCTCAAGAATGAAATTTAATTGTTATATGCTACTAAGGCTTTAAGATCATCAAGGGAACATTATCTCACTATAAAAATAATTGAAACCTCCCTTCAGGATAATGCACGTGTAGCTAATATAGACATTGGCCACAGACGTTGCATCTGGGGATTTTAAGATTTAAGGTATTTTTTGAGTGCTGTGTTGTGATCTCATGTCAGTGGGTATAATTCCATTGACTTCAGTTGCATTTGTTCTGTTCTCATCTGTGAGATCACAGTCCCTAAAACATAATATTTTCATCATGGTTTATGCCTGTCTCTTAGGACATAGGAATATATGAATAGAAAAACTTTCTAGTACACTGAGTTTTCAGAACGCTGCTTTGAGATGGGTTTATTTCAATTCTATGTAGAATTATAAAGCCAGGGGGACAGAGCAGTGGGTGAGCCTTGGGATGCGCTGGGGTTTGTGTCTGTTCTCTTGCAGAACCTGATGTGGATGCTTATGTTTTGTGGTGTGTGGACTTGGAGCTGAGAGGTTCTCAGTGGTGGTGTCCCTGCCACTTGAGATTTTGTGTGCTATCAGCTTTTTGATAGAATTCTGCATTTTTATGAATCAAGTGGTCCAGGCACCAGGATAATACCCAGATCTCAGTGTAGTGCAGCTTTGCTACATCAAGAAAATTTTTTCTTTTTAGTTGGGTGTGAGACTTTGGCTGCATGAGATGGGACTGATCAAAAGCTGTTTATCTTCCTATGGTCCTAAAAACTATGGCTTTTTAGTGATGAAAAACTAAAAGGGTTTTTTTGCCAAAAGCTGGTATCTTTTGTGAAAGACTGAGTAATTGCAAGTCCAGTTTTCTGATTTGTGGTTGATAAGTGATTAAAAAGTATATGCTGCTCTTTGAGTTCTGCTGATAAAAGACACTATATAAGCACTGAATGTAGTACTTTTAAAATTATTTCCTCCTTAGTAGTTAATATACCTCTGAGGGAAGAAAACATGAAAATGTTTAGCTCAGAGTATTGAGTGAGTATTCAGTCTTCCTCAGCTGCTCAGAGCAACTTGCAACTTACTGGGGAACAAAAAAAAGGTTGGCGGCGGGGTGTCACTCTAAACCTCTTTAATCCAAGTGAACTAAAAAAAGCCCACTAAAGTATTTTCCCTGAAATAATCACTCTATAATGTTCTTTTAGCTCAGTATCGTTGTTCTGGTTTTACTTCATCTTAAGACCAGCTGTTAGGGCAGCCAAAAATAAGAGTGATGGTCCATTTCTGAAGTGCTAGTTAGTGTGAAATTAGTGGGTTTCCCAGCAGTCAAGGTGACAGGGCACCAATACCAGACTGTTACTGTTTCTGTTATGAATTGTCAGTCTGGTCCACATGAGCTTGTCATGGAGTATACAAAATGAAAATGATGCCAGATGCCTCCAACTATGTGTGGGTCCTAACGCTGCAGCTTAGGCAGCTCAGGTGCCCATGTTTTAAGGTCTACAGATACTTGTCCTTGAGGTCATCACAGTAGGAAAAAAAGTTAATAAATTTGAATATAGGATCATGGCTTCAAATTCTAGGCCCATCATATGTATCTTCTGCTTTTTTCTGTATTGTCGATGTTTCTCAAACCTTTTATTTTCCAGTGAATTTCCCCTGAAAGTCTGTGGCATGTGAGAACAGAAGGATAATCTTCAGTATTAGAGGATGTTTTAAAGTGCACACTTTAAATATATAGAGTCAATTTCTTCCATGTGTAAAGGGAGAAACCCAGGGGTGAGGCTTATCTGTATGGGATGGACCTCAAAGTGGGCAAAAGCAGAAATGCTTGACGGCTCACACAGCTTGCTCTCAGCAGAGCATGTTAGTAGGATGGGGAGGATTTTCAGAAGTACTCATCAGTAGTTTGATTTTCTTCCCACTGAAGTGGGTTGTTTGTTTTGGAGGGCTTTTTTTGTTGTTGTTTTTTCTGCTCACTTACTTTGGGAGAGGATCTGAACCAAACTAAGTGCTTCTGTAATTCTTGTTTTCCTAATGTAGTGGCTATGTTTCTTGAAGAGCACTGGAAAGCTACGTCTGTAGTTCTCTCTATATCTTCACAAGTGTGCACATGTGCATACACTACAGTTGTGGATTTTGCCATGACCTGTTGTGTTCCTTTATTGAATCTAAGTACTGCTTTAACCCCAGCATGATTTGTATGTGGGTTTTGTGTTTTCAATTTCTTTGAATAATAAGTGTGTTTAATTCCTGGTAAACATTGTTTACTTCCTGCCTATGAATGGTAAAACCTCAATGTCTGTTTTTCATATAAGGTTTCCAGGAACCTCATGCGATCCCAATGGTATGCTCTAGGGAACAGCTTATGAGGTCAGCCCTGCTGCTTACTTATCTTGGGATTCAGCCCTTCCGCCCTTGTTCTTCAATAGTAACATTCTTGGTTCAAAGCCACTATTGAAAGATGGAGATAGCGTGGAGAACCCATATGGTTCACCTGGAGCTGATGGTGTTGCGGTGTGGGGAAGGCATTATAAGCAGCCGTGTCCCGCTTGGGGGCATTTGGTAACTTTCTACACTCTGTAATAAGGGTGAGGAATTTCCTCCTTTGATGAGGATCAGATGGAATTTCAAACACCTCTGGCAGGTTACGTATTAACATGTATCTTGATCCTTGATCATCAATAGCATCTTAACACAGCTGAAGGGTAAGACATGCAGTACTTTGAAAAGCATAATGGCTGAGCAAGCTGCGAGTGAAGAGAGCACTCAGCCACCCTTTAAAATGATTGCTCATGTTTATATGCAAGATCTGCCTTGCTTTTTCTGATTGATAACTTTTAAAAATCTTTCTCATGTACTGACCTCATTGTTCTCTATTGCACATCTTAACTATATTTTAAAAGAATTTGAGCCGATGCCAGCAACAACATGTCTGAGCAGCTTTGATGCAACTTAGGTAACTTTAGGCTTGAGGTCATTTGAGAAATGTTGCTTTGGGGACTAAAGTCTTAAATATTATCCCAGCAGGAGTTTCCTTAGAGATTTCAAGAGTACTGTGCTAGTAATTCCCTAGAGTTAAGTGCAATAGCATTTATGTTATCTGCTTTATAAACTCAGGGATTAAATATGGTGGGTTTTTGGAATGAGTATATTGGGGATGGGATAGGGGGATGAACCTGAGATGGAGGTTAAGGTTTTGCAGACTGTTGATTCAACATAATACTGAATAATAGATTGCTTAAACTACGTTGTCACTAGGAGAATGTGTTCTGACTCTATTTACAATTGAAAATAGTAACAGTAATAAAAAAACACGGTCTCATTTTATAGCTAATCCCTATGTTTGTGCTCCCTTATTTTTTCTCTTGAATACTTTTTTTATTGCTATTGGTAACTTTCAGATACCAGCTGGAAGGAAATAACTGACTTTGTTTTAGAAGTGACACTGTGCAATGTCTTGTCTTAAGATAACAGAGTCCTTCAGTGCTGGCAGAGCTATTAGTTTGTTGGCATGCCCATCAAAACCAGTCATCCCTCCAAAAGCTTTGCTCTTAAATGGGGTGGTTAAAAGACTTGCTCCTAACCTAGATGAGTAAGTCGGAACCTTGCTCAGAACAAATGTCATCCACAGCTCCCTTCGTCCAGCCAGCTGTAAATGCCATGGGGACCTCTCAAAGTGCCTGGCATTTCTGGATGGGTAAGTCGAATTGTTTTCCTGTGCCCTGTTGGCTGCACAGTTTCTGTGCCACACTGCCTCAGGGCGTCACCTTGCTCTGGACCTGAGGCCTTTGAACTTCTTTCATTTCCCTCATCTGCTGAAGATCTGAGAAATTTGATGCTGTTAGGTTTTGATCAGGCAAGAACACAGCAGTTGTTCTGAACAGAGCTAGTGTTATCAACCTACAATATCAATGCCTAATGCTGTAAGTGTGTGCTTTGTGGTGTGTTACTGAAGTTCTGGTTTGTTGGACTATCCATTTCTACTGTCATATTTTTAAAGCAAAGAAGATGCAGAGGGAATCAGAAGACATAGGGAAAAAATGCATTCTTCTTGGAGGAAAAAATGTCAGAAGGGTTTTTGGCTTTTTTCTTTTTTTTTTTCTTTTTTTTTTTTTACTTTATTTGAACTGATTTTTATACTTGTGACGTTCTACCCTGTTGCAAAAAAGGAGCCCCAGGGAGCTTGAGCACAATAGTTAATTAAAAAAAAATCAGAAAGTTTAATGTGACATGAAAAAACACTTCAGGGTACAGAAAATATCTAACTTTACGTTCCCGCACAGTGTTCAGCATAGTCCAGTCTGCTGGTGGAACGTTTTCGTCATCCACGTGTTGCTATCGCTTCAGCTTGTTAATGTCTGTTGCACAGTGGGATAAGGTGGAGGTGGCGATGGTGTGTTTGGAATGACTGTGGTAATGAAAAACATGTCCTGAACACTTCTTTTAAAGTGTCTCTGTTGTGTTGTGTTTGGCTGCCAGCAAGTTTGCTCATCAGTCAGGTAACGTGTAAATGACATCAACTCCTTCAGCGTTTTCCCCTGAAGGGAATGGCCAAGCCTTTCAGGCAGTCCCAGCTGCAACACTCCTGGCTGCACATTAGCTCCAGTAAAGCACCATTTGGAGGAGGGTGGCAGACTGCGGTCAGGATCATGGTGTAATTTAGGTAGGAATGATAATCTTCCTCGCTCCAAAAAGTGCAAGTGCAATTGAGTCAGCTTGTTAAGCCAAAATCCATTGCCGTCTGTGCTGATTCACAGTGGGAGCTGACATGAAATATCAAGGAGGGATTAGTGTGCGCAGCGTGCTGCTGTTAAAGGCTGTGGTTAAGTGCTTGTGCCACTTGGTCAGACCACGACGTGAAATTGCGGTGAGTGTTGAGTTGCTAATGTCTCCTCAGGTTACTCGACTTGGGTTTGCATGCAAGCAGAGCAAGGTGGCTGATTGGCAGGCTTGCTGCATAGCCAGGGATTATAGAGCATTGCTGAAGAATAGGCCTGAAATATCACCCCTTCCAGTGCCTCGCTAACAGGAGCAGCTACACGGGGCCTTACTGAGAAGGGAGAACCGATCTGGATTTAAATTGATGTTTTAACAATATTTTGCTACTTTTTTCTTCCACATAGATTCCCATGTTCTGGTGAGCTAGCCAGGCTCTCCTGGGCAAAGACAAGTTTAAGTGTTTTGTTGAGCTTCCCACTTGGGAGTCTCACATTGCTGTGCAGGAGTGCATGAATGGAGGAGGATTGTTTAGAAAAAAAAATGTTGCGGCTCATGCATTTCTCTATGCCAAACTCCAGTCTTTTCAAGTTCTCAGTATTACTGGGGAGAAGCATTCTCCCATCCTCTTGCCTCACATGAGTGTCTTTCTGGCCCACTTCTCACATCAGGGATCTGGCTTGCTCAGGAGTCCCCTGTAGCCCACACTCACTGCCAGTATCATGACCCAGCCCTCGCAGAAGAGCTTCACTGGAACGGTTTGCCCATTGCGTGACATGGAAGAGGTGCACAGTGCCTGTTTTGAGGGCATCGGGCATGCCCGAAGCCTGGCACGACAGGAAATGCATGTTCATCCCACAATCCTAAAATGAGAAGTGCCTATCAACTTAAGGAGTGTTACGGCAGGTGAAAGCCAGGGCAAAAAGATTAAACTGAGATCTTTGTCTGATTGTCTATTACAAGTTTCACAGAGGTGTAGGAGCTGTTGTATTTTGGTCCGTTCTCTAGATTTCAGACACCAGATCTTTGTTGTTGTTGCAGGTTAGCCGCAGATGAATTCAAGCAATTCAGACAGTGCTTAAGTAACCAGATCAAAACATTGTGGGAGATTACGGTGTGAAGAATCCACTCCTAAAGCTTTTTCTTTTGCTGGAGTCTTTGAGGAGGGAAGTATGCATTTGTGTTAGTGTGTTATCAAGTATCTGAGCTCCCTCTCCCTGTTGCTGGCTCTCAAATACTTTGTTATTGCCAATTTGCTGACCTCTACTATGCTGATTACGCAAGACCAGGTTGAAGGTCTGTCATGTCATCACCTGGGAAACTAGAAAATAAATTGAATAAATCCCGTTAAAGTATTTATAGATAGATATTGAGTCATGGAGGGCTGGAGTAGATATATATTCAGTGCAAACAGAAAGAGCCTTTTAAAAATTTAAGATAAAAGTGATGTAAGAATTATATCAACATTGGTAATTTCTACTTGTGAAAAATAGCATTTAGAGTTTCANCATACTGTCTGTTCAATTTCTGGGAGGGTGAAGGTTCAAGAAAGAGAAAGTGTGGCAAACCTTAGTTCTCACTAACCAGTGAGACCCCCTGGACAGTGCAGCCATCTGTCTGAGTCTCCTGTCCTCTGTAGTGTGCTGCCTGTATCCCAAGGGCTGCCTATGTTGTTAAAAACCTGGCTCTCAGAGGAGTACTGCTGTGGCAGGCAATAGGATATGTGCCTGGCCAGGTCTGAACTCCTAGAGGGATGGAAGAGCTTGCATGTGACAGGTCTGTCACAACTGTTTTAGCCTGGAAGTTCATGCGTCCTTTTGTACTGAGGCTACATCCTCGTATAGTAAACTGCCGGTGGGAAATAGTCTCCCCTTGCATTATTATGCCAGTAGGGAAGTTTTCTATCGCATGATAAGGTTTGTTCAAGCACTGTCTTCCTGCTGTAGTTTTTGCTGGCTGAAAAGGTCACTGGCTACTTCCCACAAGTGCCTGCAGATCTGCCAGGTGAGTGGCTTGCCTTTGCTCTGTGACTGCCGTGGTTCGTCATGAGCAAGGTTAGTGGTAAACAGCATGAGTAATGGGTCATTGCCAGGTTGGGTCGTCGGGGCTGAACTGGGCACGGGCAACTAAGGGGCAAGACTTGAATAGGGATGATAATGGGGGTCAGTCTTTCCCTTTCCCCCCTTACTTAAGCAGCCACGGCCAGTGCTGGGTGGGGATGTGTGATCAAGATATTCATAATAGATATCTCTGCTCTGATATACAGACCTTGAGAAAATAAACTCAGCTATCCCAAAACATGGATGTCGGCTCTGCCCCAACACTCATTTCAGAATGGATGCTTTTCTGTATTTGAAAATATGTGCATACAAAGTGTTTGAAAAGATGGGCTTAGAAACAAACAGGATCCCTTGCCACACCCTGTCACTGGATTTTTTTTCTTCTTAATTTGGAAAATACAAAATCTGCTTTTATAAAGATCCTTTCTGTGCTAGCAGATGTGTGTGTAACCCACCAGTTTGCTCCCTCCTGTTCCAGTGCTGGGTAAGATTTCGTAGAAGAAAGAATGGAATAAATCATTCAAATGACTATGTTTTACAGTGCCTGTCTAGCCAGACAAGTAGTTTTCTGAGCACTGGGGTTGAACATGCCTACTTTCCTATAAATTTGTGTCCAGTGGTTGACTGTGACTCTCAGCTGAGACTTTTCCCATGGTTGAGGAATTTGCTGGGATTCTTCCCTCTCTCTGGGATCGCGCATGCCAGCCTCTCCTTCTGCGAGGATAATTATAGAATTGCCTCCCTGCCTGTTTTCACAAAACTTGTAAAAACTTGCAAGAATTTGCTTTCTCCGGCCCTTTGTCAAACCTTGCTGTAAAGACTGTGGGCTGAGACAAAAACTCTGGGATCAGCAGACAGACATAGACATATACCCCCAGGTACTGTGATCATATATAAGCCCTGTTTCCCTAAGAAGCAAAGTAAAGGGGATGGGCAGTGGGAACCACATTGTGGGCTCTGTGTGGGACAAGGAGTCGCTGACAGTGTCCTGAGAAACAGGGATCTTGCACATGCAAGGCAGGGAGTAGGAGGAGTACCACAGCTTCTCTTTCCCTGCCTGTTTGATCTTCCCTGCCTGTGTGCCACTAACACTATAGGGGATGCTCGATGGCTTGCTTTTTCTTTTTTTGTGAGTCTAACTTGTCACTCAAACTTATCCTTGTGGAGTTCAGCACAGTGGGCACTTGGAGAGGCTACCTTACAAGTAATAAGGGGGGCGGGGGATAGGGATTTGTCCTATTTAACCACAAGGAGTTTTCAGAAATAAGAGAAATATGGTAATCTTTCTAGTAACCATAAGAGAAATATGGTAACTGCAAACATAAAGGCTTGGGATTTTAATTGAGCTAAGGCTATGCAAAGGTATGATTCCCACTCTTGGTGGTAATTCACTCGGTGAAAATAATGAGCAGTTACATGTAACACTTCACAAGTGTGGGAAAAGCATAGTTCAGTCTTGCATAATCAGCATGTGAAAAATAAGTAGATGTAGAGACACGTACAATAAATAAGCAGAAAAGCCACACATGGGCTTATTGATGTTTTGTCATGTCAGTGAGATTTGCATAATATTCCTGGCTTTGCCGTTAACTTGGTGTGTGATTTGCGGAAAATCATCTTACTGTTCTCTGCTCTGGCATACCTGTTTGCATTAGAAATTGTGGCTGTCCTCTGAAATCTCACTCTACTTGTATGGAAGTTTTTTTCTGATAAGCTTTGTAGTATTTTTTTTCATTATAAATACAGAAGGTGCTGGGAAAAAGGCTGTAATTTGTAGTTCTGAGCCATAGCTCGAGCATCCTGGGTTTTATGAGATTCTCAATCTCAGCCTTAAACCCAAAATGAAGTACTAAGGGTTTAACGTTTAACATTTTAACTCAGGTATAGATGAGTTGGCACACCAAACAAGCTTTTCAGCTGTAAAGGTAAACCTGAGAAAGGAGAAGAGTCAGGAGTGGAAGTGCAATGGCATTTCCCAGAAACAGACTGACTTCCAGCATGATGGCCTGTGTCACGCTGCTAAGAAATGGCATCTCAGGGTCTGAAACAGAGCTCAAGTGTACAGTAGGGCCTTAGATGGCATTCACCTTGAGCATGGGGTCTGCTTTTGCGGACGATATTCAGGTGTATGGCAGTTCTAGGAAGAGAGGTTTATGGGTGTGGTGATAAATCACTCTGCTATTTACTGACAGATTCACCTCCTTTTGTGCAAATGGACTTTAAAGGGGGCCCTTATAATCATGTTAGCAGCTGCTCTAGCTGAGAGCAAGTAATAGTGTCCCTTCCCACATCTTCAGCTGCTCAAAAGTTCTTGTGAGAAATTCCACTTCTGAGGCTAAAATTTCCCTACATGTACCAGCATTTATTTATTTTTGGCTGTTCTGAGAATAGATGGTTTCAGCCACATTTCAATAATGAGAGAAGAATGAAATGAGATTTTCTTTGTCCCCAGAAATGTTGGTTTTAAACATCCTTTCAGCTGAGTGGATGAAATTGGAAAATCGGGATGTGACAGTGGGGCTCTAGAATTCTCTGGGGGGCTTTGGGCTTGACTTCATGGTTTCATGCAGTTTTTTGTGGCTGATATGGAGCCTATGAAGCAGACTTTTCCAGTGCATTTTTTCTGAAGCACACGACTAAGGAAAGATTTACTACAGAAGCATCTGCAACTAATTTAGCAGAGTAGCCCAATGAAGTATATTGCTGCAAATTGCTACAGAGACCTGACATGGTTGGTGGCGAGGCCGGGGAAGGTCTTTTTCATGACTGTCAAAATCAGAAGGTACCTCAGTCTCTTGTGCTCTTGCTGAACGGAAGAAGAGGCAGCACTTTTCTAAAGAGTTGTCCTGTGGTCTGAAAGGGGAGATAATTTCTCAGCAGCGAGGTATTGTTTCTCCTTCCCCTTTTCTTTGACCCCCAGGAAGTTCTTTGTTCAAGGAAAGATAATTAGTGGAGCAGAGTATTTTGCCAACCACGCTTAATGCTGGGGTGGCAGCTGAGCCCTCGGTGCTTTCCTCAAGCACCTTAGGGTCCAAGTGGGCAATTAAAAAAGGTTGTCTAGTAAAAGTCTTACCAAACCAGTGAGAAGAAGAGAGTTCAGAGAGTAGCTGATGTCTGAGGAGAAGCGTGAGGGTTGTTTTTTGTTTTAATTCCTTTCTTAAGCTCTTTTCAAGGAAAGACCTCATTGCTGTTGCTGCTCTGACCTTTCTTCTTATCTCATTCCCTCCCTTCTGCTGGATCATGTTTAAGTGGTAGGATATGACCCCTCTTGCATTACCCCTGTCTCATTTCACAGTTCTCAGTTCCTCATATGTCTCTTTGTTTCCTTCCTTAATTTTTGTCATGTTGTTTAAAAAAAACCCCAAAATTCTTTGATGGCACCACATGGGCAGAAAAATGTCTGGAGGATCACATCATTCAGTCTACACAATGCCTGGATCTAAGCCATTCTTTGAGTTCATTGCTTACATGACCTCTAAATATTTATTTTTGAAATGGGTTTACAAATTCCTATGATTGATTAAAAGACTCCTGAAAGATGTGTATTCTTCTAAATACATGCTGAATGGTGGTTGGTTTTAACAAAACAAAACAACAAAAAAAGCAAGCAAATTGTTTAATTTTACATGAAGTAACAGATCTATACAAAACTAAATGTTGTTTTACTCTTTAAATCTTGTGACCAGTGTCTCAACAGCCAATACATATTCAGGATGACAATAACCTTGGCAGCAACTCCAAGCTCTTATCAACATTTCTAACATGAGAGATGTGACCATAATTTTCTTTCAACAGTCAAGTTTTGGGGGTTTTATTTTGTTCTGGTTTTTAATGTACTGCCCTTGTGCTTTTGCTTGGGCAAATACTGTGTCCAATGTAAAATCAAACTCTCTGTATTAGTGTATATTTAAATTGCTTTCTGTCCTGTATAAACAGGCATATCTTGGCTCCAACTGTCTACATTAGCGTGTGAGACATCAGACTCTTAAGACCACTGGTTAATTGGAAATCAGGTAATGGAGGAAACTAATTGTCATTGCCTTGTGATGAAGGCTTAATGAATGTATCTTAATAGAAATACACAGATGACTCTAAGGGTCAAACCCAGGTACGAATGTGGGGAAGCCTCTGGCTATAGCTAATCTGATGAGATATACATGCTTATCTAGTCTTCCTTTGCAGTGATGATAAACAGGATTACTGCAGATCTAGTCACACACCCTCGTTCATACTTGCCAGGTAAATGTATATGAACAGGTTTGTCTTGTGGATGAATAGGTTTGCCTTGTGGAATTTGAGTATTGATGTGTAATATGTTTCAGCCTTCTACTTGGAAATCTTTATTTTGTTGAGTACTTTATACTCGGGATTAAGCCTCGGACTTCATGCTACAGAACTATCAGCCTTACTCCAAGAGG